>QJOA01001056.1:0-13933 GCA_004155915.1 Monosporascus sp. CRB-9-2
AACGCCGTAACTGCATTAAGGCGTTAAGGGGGTGTATCAGCTAGCAGGGGGTGCGCTAGCACCCCATATACGGAAAGGCTCCCCCTGAACGGACCATGTATATCACGTAACTAGATTATATTAAAGTGCGGTGTGCGCTTTAGAGCACCTGCAACTAGTCAAGCAATACAACACAACTGATGTCCCCTATATCTGACAAGTTCTGCATGTCCTTGTATGTGGGAAAGGTGTGGGAGTGGGAAGGTTTAGCTATGTAACTACAAATAGGTGGGGCTGACGCGCCCACCCCACCGTTACTCTAGTGACCCCCCCACTAATAATTCCTTTAGCCACCACATATATCCTAACAATATTTTAATTTGTTTAACAACTTTACTATTTACTTAATTATTTTCATACTTTTATTATAAAGAAAAGATTATTGCTATTTAAGTGGATAAAACGGGCGATTCTTTTGGAAATCTTGGACGTTTTGTTTACCAGGTTTTTTTGTAGGCGAATAAGTGTAACGGCTATGGGCTTAACCAATTATTAAACCTAGTCGTACGGTTTATGTTGGCAGTGGTATCGTAGGAATCTGAGCAATAAAAGGATAATTACGTTTAGTAATAGCAAATAACCGTAGGTAATTTGGGTAACCAAATTGTAATTATAAGCTGGTGTTATTTAAGCTATGGAAATAATAAGCATATATATATTTGCCTTAGCTCGATGTATTTGAACTGGCTTGATTTATTTATAGTGGTTAAATTTCGTTGAGCCCGTCGAGCCCGTCGAGTTACTTTCCTTATTCGATTAGCTTAAAGCGCCAAGCCTTATTTTTTTTTACTAAACCTATTAAGCCGGTTACGTAAGTTAAAACCCTTTATCGGAAATGTTTATATATTTTCCGACCGTTTAGTAATAAGCTAAAATTTTAGGTTATAATATAATTTCCTTTTTTTCAAAATCTTTACTTTTAAAAATTAATTTATTTATTATATCGTTTAACAAGTAACTTTTCTTCCTTTTTATTATTTTGTTTTATAACCTAATTATTATATTTAATCGAATTAAAAAGTAACAATTTTGTTATAAACGTAATAACGCTTTAATTTTGTCGGAACGAATTAATTATTTTGGTTTTAATATGTTTTTTATTTTATTTATTTTTTCGTTATAAGTTTAAAAACGAAATTTATAAAGTTTATTTTAGTTTTGGAAAATGCTTTTATTATATTAAATATATTAATTTTTATAACCTTTTTAATCTTTTCGAATTAAAATATCAAAGGTTAATAAATAAATAAAAACCGATTAAAGTTTTAAAAACGTTTTGCCGAAAAAAAATTATTTAAAACTTAATAACATTTTAACGAATTATTTGATTATTTGGCCTGGTTACGGAGTTAATAAAAGTTGTTACGACGGCGTAAAATTGAAATATTATATTAAGGAATTTAAGGTACGAAGGTAATATAAAATTTTAAACGTTTAAAACGGAAATAAAGGTAATTAAAAGCTAAGGTAATTATATTCGTATAAGCCACCTTTTTTGCTGATTAGTTTAATATTAAAGGAACGAATTAAATATTATTAGGTAATATAAATTGGAATTTTAATCGTAACGGCTTTAACGTTATTAGTAAAGAAATTTTAAAAAGCGTTAAACATTTATAAAGTTTTTTGCAGGTTTTTAAGTATTTTCGGAATTTAAGTAATCTTTTTACTTGATTAAGTATTAAGTAAATCCGTTTTATTTTCGTATATCCAATATTCTTTCTGTTTTATAAATTGGTACGTTTTTTATAACTTTTTTTTTTTCATTTTATATTAATTTTGATCGTATTTGTTATTAACTTAAATAAGGAAATATAAAAAATTAAATAAAGCTTAATTTTCGGTAATAACTTTAATTCGTAATTACTTGTCGGCAATTGGTGCTTTCAGGTGCTACCGGCTGGTGGGCTTTGTTCAGGCTGGGCAGCAGAATGCTACCTGGGACAGCCTTTGTTTATTAATGATTCTTTGTTACCTAATCGTATATGTAAGGGCGATTGCTTACGGACTAAATTAGTTCTTTCCTAGAACTTAGAGAACTAATATAGAATAATTACGCCAGATTCCTGCATTTAATTATTATGACTGCTAACATAGTAGCATTTTTTGGTTAATTGGTAACCATAATACGTTATACGAAATGGTTAATTATAAATTAAAAACTAAGTTAATAAAAAAAAGTAAAAAATTTTAAAAAAAAGCCGTTTAATTAACGATTTAAAAAAGAATTAAGTAGTAATTAACAATAACAAAAGAACGTAAAACCTTTAGGAAATTCCTTGTAAAGTAAATTAATAAGTTATCCGATAACGGCTTCGTTTTTAAGGAAGGGAAATATATAAACGATAACCTTTTCCCTTTTTTTATTCCGGACCTTTATATAATTAGAAAGTTCCTTAAGATAAAGAATTTTATAATAAGGAAAGCAGGCGAAAGAATAAAAGGTATTTTTAGTAGAAGATAATCCGTCGCCTTAGTAATAAAGGCTGAAGGTAAATTTGAAAAAGTTTGGAACTTTAATTTAAAAATAATAAATCGAAATAAATTTAAATAAGCTTTATATGTTCTTAGGTATTAACATAAATGGTATTAAATAAAACGTTAAAATACGGGAAAATAAATATTAATAGATTAAGGATAAAGTTAAAAATATAAGGCTTTAAAATTAAAAGATTAGCGAAATAATGTTACGATTAAACGATATAATAATGAAGTTTTTGAATATATTTAGAAATAAAGCGACACGAAATTTTAAGAGTTTACGTAGTACGAATATATAACCGAAGGCGTCGTAAAGCGTTCCGTTTAAAATTAAGGCGAATAGTATTAAGGAAGTACCTATTGTATTATAAAGCGATATGGAAAAGATTAACCTTATTAAAGAAGGCGAAAAGAAGTTTAGGAGGTAATTTATTAAAAAGCCCGACTTTCCGAAAAAAGAAAAAAGTAAAAAGGTAAAGTTACCGTTTAAGGGAAAGGAAATAATACGCAAAAACCTTAATAATTTAAATAGTTTATTATCTTTATTCTCTTTTTTAAAATCATTTAGGAATTTACCGAAACAATAAAAAGGATATTATAATTATTTTAATAGCTTTTTCGGCTTTAATTCCAGTAATTTAAATAACTTTAACGAATTAAATATCCGTTTAAAAAAATGAAAAAAGTATTTTAAAAAGTTTAATAACGATTTAAAGTTTTATTAAAAACGTTTTAACTTTTTTTTAAATAAAAAAAATTACCTATTAAATTAAGTTATTTAAAAGTTATAAAATAATATTTTTAATTTTATACTAAAAAAAATTAGTTATAAGGACGGTATAAAGTTAAAGTAAATTAATTAATTACGTTTAACGAAAGTTATTATTAAAATTTATAAAAAAACGTTTTTAAAGTTAATTATAAGTATTAAAAAGGAAATAAAAATATTAAAGATCTTACGGAAAATTTATATAGCGATAAATAAAACCCGGTAAAGGTTATTTTGGAAAAAGTTTAGTAAGATTATATATAATAAAGGAAACCTTATGTAATTTATTACCAAGTTTTAAAAGTTATTTCGAAAAGTAAAAAATTATGGTATAAAGCTTAAGACCGAAAAGTATATTATAATATTTTTTATTATTATAAAAAGCCGCGTTAATAATTGGTACAAAACGATATAATTAATTTTGCAGCAAACGGATTATTTTTTAGTAATTAATCGACGATTTTAATAACAAATTTTATAACCGTATTAAAAAAAGAAAAATAACGGACGGTTTTATAATGCTTAAAGAAATAAAGGTAAAGGAAATAATAATAATTTCCGAAATAATAAGTCCGTATGGAATAAAAACGAAAAATTATTTTGCTTTAATTATAATAAGTACGGATATTTAACGAAAAATTACTTTAAATTTTTTTAAAAAAAAGAATAATAAAGATAAAAAAATAAAACAAAGCCGAAATGGAGGTAAAAGTTAAGGTAATAATAACTAAAGTAATAGTTTTCGTAATATCCGCGGTAACGTTTACGGCGGTAAACCGGATAAAAAGTAATTTATTTTTAAAGACCTAAGAAATTTATACCGTTTTAATAGAAAAATATTTAACGTTTATGTTAATAAATAACAGCTTTAAGATTTTATGTAATAATAGGATAAAGTAATTTAGAAATTAATTATAATTATTAATATTATTAAAATTATAACGCTTAAATACCTTAAAATAAAGGTTATAATAATTAATTACTTTAAAATTTTAATAATCGAAAACCTTAAAGCGATTATTATAAATAACGTTAACAAAACGTTTTAAAAGGTAATTATAATAATTAAATGTTTTAAGGTTATAACGATTAAAAGTTTTAAAATAATTATTATAAATAATATTATATTATTATATATCCCTTTATTTATAAAAAATAATAAAAATAAGTTATTTTAGGATTTAAAAGTAAACGTTAATATTACGAATAATATTAAAAATTTCGAAAAGAAATTCGGTTTTAAATATTAAAAATAAGGAAATTTATATTATAATAAATAAAAAATTTATTATTATTATTATTATTAAGATAATAAAGTAACCCTTAAAGGGGCCCTATAAAAAAATAACGAAATTATAATAAAGTATATATTATATATTAACGATTTCCTTTTAAAAGTATTTTTTGGAAAAATATATTATAAAAAAAAAGGTTATTTAAATAAGAATATTCTGGTAAATTTTAACGGGTTTTAATTAATAATAATTAACGTACTTCGAGAAAATTTTTTTTTATAACTTTATAAAAAGCTAAAACTTATTATTAAAATTTTAAAATTAACGAACGATAAGAAATATTAATAAAAAATACATGCTAAGGCAGGTATTTAGTAAGGACAACGGTAACCTAAAAAGGGTATTTATTAACGTTTTTAAAAATAAAAAAGTTCGTATAATGGCCGAAATAATAAAGAAAATTATTTTTTAATATTACCGTTTTTATTACCTTAACATAAAACGATTAATTTGGATTATTAAAAAGTTTATAAAAATAAATTTAAATCTTAACGAAATAAAAGCATTACCTTATATAACGTATAATAAAGGAAAAATATGAAAAATTTTATTTATAAACCCTTAACGACGGAAATAATACGTAAAAAAATTTATTTGGTATAATATAAGTTTAATTAAACGCGTTAATATTAAAAACAATAATTATTTCGATTTTATTATAAATAATTTATTACGTTATAAAAAATATTATTTATTTAAAATTAAAAACGAAATATAACAAAGTTTATATATATACATAATACGGATAATTAAACGTTTAAAAATAATACCTTTTAACATAAAAGATTAAAATAAAAAAAATAAAGATCTTACGTTTAAATAACAATAAAAAGTTTAATATATCGATTATCGAAAGATTTTACGTAACTAAAGGTATTAAACTGGTAATTTCCAACTTTTATAATTAATATTAAAACGGAATTACGGAAAAAGGTATTTAATTTTTATAAAACGAAATTTATGCAATTTTAACTTAAATAAAAATTTTAATATATTTTTAAAATTTAATAATAAAAATTATAACTTATATAATTAACAGAATTAAATAATTTATAATAAAAGATATAATATTAATTAAATATTTTAAAAACGTGTTCGAATTTAATAAATTATATAAGTTTAATAATAATTACCTTTAAATTTTCGGTAATAAGTATATAATTTTAATTAATTAAAATTATAAAATTAAATGAAAAAAGTTAATAACCCGTAAAATAAAAAATATATTATTAGATTATTAAAGAATATATAATTATAAAGTATAACTTTTAAAAGGCGGTAAGTTACTTATAATATTATATATTATAATTTAAAAAAATTTAAAAAATTTAAAAAAATTTCCTGATTTTTAAGATATTATTCGATCGTTTTCGTAACCCGTATAAAAACGTTTAAGATACCGTTAAAGGTAAAAGAATATCGGAATAAAAAATAAAAACGATAACATTATTTTAAAAAACGATACGGACTAGGAAATTAAATAAATTAAGCGTAAATGGGGACGCCCAAAAAAGATAGTCCTTAAGCTATATACCCTGGAGGCCCTAAATAAAGCCCCTAAATTAATACGCGAATTAAAGCTAACTTTGATTCAAAAGGGCGAAAAAGGCGATAAAGGTTTATATACCTTTTATTTCGTCCTAAACGTCGACGATAACGACTTTTTTAAAGGTTACGGAAACGCTAATTAAGCTATCCGGAACATTTACGAATACCAATAAATGGCCAATATGTTAAAGGATAAGTACGATAACATCTTTAAAAATTTGGAAAATATTAACCTAAGTAAATTATTTATTATTTATAAATTATTTATAGCAATAAATAACGGCCCGTCCTTAAAGGAAGTTATAAAAGGCCCAAAACGAAAAATATAACTTAAAGCAACTTTTACGGAAATTAAGGAAAACTTTTTATATAAAACCTTTAAATTTACGCTTTTTAACAAAAAACCTTATAAATATTTCATTAATACTAAATAAATATTAAAAAAATATATATATTTATTAAAAAGCTAAATAAATATAAGGCGCATATTTACGCAAAAAAATTTACATAACGGAAAGGAATTAATTATAATAAAATAATAACAAATACCGCAAAAGTTATATATTAAAGGATATTAATAACCTTAATTACTTATCTTAACTAACATATATTCCAAATCAACTTTATCGTTACGTATTTAAATAATAAACTAAAAAAAAAAATATTTATATAAAATAATTCCTGATATTAAAAAAATATTTCAATACGTATTTAAAAAATAAAAAAACGTACCATTTTTTTAAAAAATAAAAAGATTATCAAGTTAATAAACTTATTATACGGCCTAAAATAAGCCAAAACTGCTTAATACAAAAAAGTTAAAAAAATACTTACGAAACTAAATTTTTACCTATTAATTTTGGATAATATAATTTATTAAAACCTTAAAACCGGGTACGTTATCGTTTTATACGTTAATAACTTCCTGCTTTTCGAAATTAATAAATAATAATTTAAAAGTATTATTAAAAAAATCGTTAAAAATGTTTTTATTAAAAATTTAAAAAATATAAATTAATACCTAAATATATAAATTATTCGTTTTTTATCGATCAATAACGTTAAATTAAATTAATAATAATATATTAAAAAGTTTTTAAAATTAATTAAATTAAACGAAATACGAAAAAAGTTTATATTATTCATTAAACATTATTTAAAGTACGTTATTAAATACGAAAATAAAATTAAAAAAAATATATTCGAATATATAAACTTAATAGAAAAATTTAACTTTTTAAATTACATTAATAAATCGGATATAACGTTTATAACTTTAGTTTAGGCTAGGTTTATAAGTAATTTATTACTTAAATACCAAAAATATATTAAAAAATTATTACGTTATTTAAATAATATAATAAACTTATTTTTTCGGTATAAAAAGTTAAAATAAAATTATCCGTATTAAAAATATAATAATTTAAAATTATTCGAAATAATAAATATAAATTTTGCAAATAATTAAAAATTAATAAAATTTATTATAAAATACGTAGTTTTTATAATTAAAAGGCCCGTATTTTGAATTTTAAAATTATAAAACGTTATTACGAAATATACCATAAAAGCAAAATATATAAATATGAAGATAATTATAATAAAAATAATAAAAATTAAAAATTTTTAATAAAATTAAAACTTATATTTAAAAGTTTTATTTTTATTTTAAAAGATAATATAAAAATATTTAAATAAATAAATAAAATATAAATATTACGAAAAAAACGTTATATTAAAATTAAATATTATTCCGTATAATAAAAAATATAAACAAAAAATATTAACTTTTAATACATAAAAAATAAAGATAACCTTATAAACGGGTTTATAAAGTTATTTAACAAAACAAATTTTAAACGATTCGTACGGAACTTAAAATTTAAAAAAATATTTAAAAGTCGAAAAATATTAAAAAGTAATATAAAAATTAAGATTTAATCCTTATATAAATTAATTATTTTTAAATTTGATTTTGGACTTTTCGGACTTTTTAATTACGGTTACCTAACGCAAAAGGGCGTATCGGTAATTGGTGCTTTTAGGTATTACCGGCTGGTGGGCTTTGTTCAGGCTGGGCAGCAGAATGCTGCCTGGGACAGCCTTTGTCCACTAATGATCCTTTGTTATCTAATCGTGTATGTAAAGGCGATTGCCTACGGACTAGATTAGTCCTTTTCTAGAACTTAGAGAACTAACATAGAGCAATTACGCCAGATTCCTGCATTCGATCACTGTGACTGCTAACATTATTTTTTAAAATCTTTTTGATAATTTCGTATAAATTAATATATTTAAAATCGAGTTTTTTATTAAGTTATTTAATTTAGATATTTTTAATAATCAAGTAAATTATTTCCTTTTCCGAAAAAATTAATTCTTTTAATTTTTTCTAGTTATAATATTTAGTTATTTATTTACGTACGAATTTAAGTTTTATTTTTATTTAAAATATAATTATTTTAATTTTTTTAATATTAAAATTATTTTAACGTTAATTAATTTTTTATATAAATCTTTATAAACTTTTAATATAAAATTAAAATTAATAATTATTAACGTTATTTTAATGCTTTTATAATAATTAATATTATAAATTAATTATATAATTAATAACTTTTTAACTTAATTATTATGGTCGTAATTAATATAATATCGTAAATACGGTTTTAATATTTAGTTAATTCTTTCCGTTTATCCGTTTATTTACGGTTTAAATACGCTAAATAATTTATAATTTAATTTAAATTAAATTATTAATTTTTATCAAAAGTTTGAAATAAAGGTTATACCTTTATTTAATATAATTTTCGTTAGAAATCCGTAAATATTTAAGATATATCAAAAAAAACGTATGCAAATTATTTTATATCGGTATCTTTGTTATAAGGTAGGAAATAAAAAAATTTCGTAAATCGATTAATAATTACGAAAATGTTATCGTAATATATTTTTATAACTAGATCTTTTAATATAAGGAATTTAGTAATAAAGTTAAATGTAATACAATTTTATAATCGTTTTACGATTAATAATAATTATAACTTTCCGTAAGGCTTATATTATCGTATTTTTGCTTTAACGTAAATGTCGTATTATTATATTATTTTTTATACAATTAATTTTACTTTAAAAAAGTAATATGTCCGTTATAAACGTTTTAAAGTTTTATAAATTTCTGGATATTTATATAATTAATATTTATATATATTTCGTATTAAATTTTTTTATAATTCCTTTAATACTTAAATTTTATTTATTTATTACTTTTTAAGTAAATTATTAATATATTATTATATACGTTAATATATATTAACTAAAATTCCTTTTATTATAACAACTCGTTATTATTATAAATATCCTTTAAATATCTTATCGAAAATTATTTATTATATCTTAACTTTAAGTTTTTTTAAATTAGGTCGTTTACTAAATACGTTTATTTTGCTATTTTTTAATTTTTTGCGATAAATAATAACGTAATCAAATTTAAAAAGATATTTTACGTAACGTAATTATTTTCCGATTAACTTTCGTATCGTAAAAAAATGCGTAATATTTTTATAATCCGTATATACTTTAATTTGGTATATATTACCCTTAAAATAATATTTAAATTCTTTAAAAGCGTTAACAATAACTAAATATTTTCTGTTTTATATAAGATAATTTAATTCGGTTTTATATAACTTATAAAAATAAAAAATAATAAATAAAGGTTTTTTTAATTATTTCGATCTTTAATTATTACTTTTAAGGTATAATCCGAAACGTTAATTTTTAGCTTAATTAATCGTTTTAAGTTGTACATAATTAATATGAATTTATTAATTAAGGCGTTTTTAATTTATTAAAAGGTTTTTTTATTTTTTTAATATTTATTCGAATTATTTTTTTTCCTAATAAGCTTTATTAATAATATAATTATTTTGTTAAAATTACGTATAAATTTTTTTTTGTAATTAACGAATTGAAAAAATGTTTATATTTTTTAACGTTAATAAATTATATTTATTTTTTAATTATTATAAACTTTTCAAAATTTATTTTGATATATTTAAGGGTAATAATATATTTTAAATATTTTACTTTTTATATATAAAAGGTACTTTTTTTAACGTTAATTAAAAGATTAACGTTTTATAACGTTTATAAGATTTTATAAATATATTTTATACGCTTTTTTTTAATTTTCGAATAAATTAAGATATTATTAAAGTAATATATAATAAAAATATCTAAATATTTTCGTAATACGTAATTAATTATTCGCTAAAAAGTTACCGGTACGTTCGTAAATTTAAAAAATATAATAAAGTATTTAAAAAATTTGTATTTAATTTTAAAAATTATTTTTTATTCGTTATTTAACTTAATTTATATTTGGTTATATTTTTTCCTTAAATTTAAAAATATAAATTATTAAATTCCGTATAAATAATCCTTTATTTCGGTAATTAATAATAATAAGTTTTTATCTTTAACGGTAATATCGTTAAGTTATTTATAATCGATAATAAGTTATAATTTTCCATTTTTCTTTAATACGAAAAATATTAGGTATTTTATTAATAACTTGGAACGTTATATATAATTTTTTTTAATTTGTTTCCGAAATAATTACGTAATAGTTTTAATTTTATCTAATTTAAGTTATAAATAGGATAAAAAGTAATCATTTTGTTATTTTTAAAAACTATTTTATAATTTTATTCGTTATAAGGTAATAATTTTATTTTAAACTTTTTTAAAAATAATTATTTATATTTATAATATTTTAATAATATTTTAATTATTTATTTTGGTAATTTTTTAAACTTTAATAATAAGTCATTATTTATTTACCCAAATCGTGCTTTAAAATTTGTAATAATACGCCGTATTTTTTTAATATGCCCTTTATTTATTACATATTTTGTCCCTTTAAGTAATAAGATTTTTATTTTATCTTTATATTTATATTCGTTAACCTTATTAATTAAATATTAAAATTTTTCGTTATTTATATTTTGCGTATTAATAAAAAATAAAACGAAATTTACTTAATTAATTTTTAATCGATAATTAAATTATATTACTTTAATTATAATAATCCGAAATTTATATCGTAATTTTTTATTAAAATTATATCGAAATTAATAATTTATTTTTTTCTTTCGACAAAAATATTAAGGTAATTAATTTTACGTTTAACTTATTCGTTATCGTAATTAAATATTTAACTTTCGGCATTTTTACTTTTATAAAACTTTTTCTATTTCGTTATAATAACTATAATTTCTTTATTACTTTTAAAGCAATATAATTTCTTTATATAATTCCGCAATTTATTATTACGATATACCATTTTTTTTAATTCGTACTTATATTATAATTAATTCTTTTTCTGCCGTTTTTATTACGTATAAAGTTTTTTTAAAGTATTATTATTTACCTTTAATCTTTTTGCCAGCCTAAAGCTTTTTTATAAATAATATTAATTTTTTAAGCTATTTTCGAACTTAATAATCCGTTTAATTGTTATAATTACCATAAATATTTGTTTTATCGTTATAACGTAACTTCTAAATAAGTAATTTGTTTTAAAAGGCCTTTTTAATAATATATTTTAATTTTAAAACTTCGTTTTTGTATAAAAAAAAAAAAAAATTCCTAAAAGGCATATTATTTTATTAAGTTTTTAATAAACGTTAATTAAAATTATAAATCCGTAATTGTTTTTTAATAATACTTTTTTATTATTCTTTAAATTAACTTTTTTGTATTTAATAATTGCATTAATTATAATAATAAAAAAGGTTTTTTATAAAGCAATTTTTTCCTTTTAATTAACTTTTAAATATTATTAATTAAAATTTTTTGTTTTAAATTATTATTTTTTATAAATATCGGTATTATTTTTAATCTTTTAAGTCGTTATTTATTTAATTATTAAAATTAAAACCTTATCGTTATATTTGCATAATTCGTTATACGATATATTCCTTATAATTTTCGTATATTCCGTATTAATATCGTTTGCAGTTAACGGTATAAAATTTTCCGTACCGATTAAGCTTTTTTGGATATAAATTTTCGTTTTATTTTCGGTATTTTTTAGTTCAAACGTTAAACATTACCTAATTTTTTTTTTATCGTCGTTATAATTAAAAAATTAAATTATACTTTTTAAATTCTTTTTATTTTTTATACTTTTAAAACCATTTTATAAAAATAAGCTTAATAAAAATATCTTTTTTAATTATTACTTAAGATAGCTTTTTAACTTTTTATAATTTTTATCGTATTTTTGGTAAAAAGTTATAATTATTTCGAATACGAATTATATTAATTATTTTTTTTATTAATCTTTTTCCGATACTGGCTTTCGGAAGCTGGAATTTATTATTGTAATTGCTTTTAGTTTTTATATTATCGTATGATATATCCTCATTTTCCGTAATTATAATAAGTAATTAAACCTTTTTTCAACTAGATAATTTCTAACTTTATAAGTTTTAAATAAGTTTTATAAAAGGTTAAAAACAAATTACGTTTTTTTTTAATTAATTTTAAAATAACCTGGTTTCGAAATAAAATATTTTTTTATTGTTTTTTAAACTATCGATTATTAATTTTTACGGTTTCGGTAATATATTTATTAAGGTTTATAATCCGGTCTTTTTTAATTAAATTTTTTTTTTATAAAATATATTAATTATAATATTATTTTTGTTATTTTCGTATCCAGCTTTAGCAGTTAAGTTTTTAAATATTATAATATATTTAAACGTTAATTTCTTTATCGTAATTAAAAAGTTTTTAAATTACGTTTCGTTTTTTATTCGGATTAATAAAATTATTTTAAAAAAAAATTTAAAATTAATATAAAATTTAAAACCTTTTTTAATAATTTTTTTATTAAATTTTTTAATTAATAAATAATTTCGTATAATAAGTTTAAACCAGTTTACGGTATTTTTAATAAAGTAAGTTATTATAATAAAAATTTAATTTAATAAATTTTTTAATTTTAAAAACCAAAAATACGTTTTGGTTTAAATAAAAAATATTTAAACATTTTTATTATCGTAAAATTCAGATTTTTTAATTTTAATTTTAATAATTATTATAATTAATATTTTAATTTTAAATTAATTTTTAAATTATTTAATTTTATTTTTAAATTAAATAATTTTTGCTTAAAATTATTAAATAATATCGTTTACGATATTAATCGATATAATAATATTATTAAATATTATTTAAAATTTAACGACATTATTAAATAAAAATTTATAATATATAACGGTTATAAATTTAATTAATTATTAAATTTAATTATACGGTTTATATTAATAATAATATCGTAAAAATTTAAATAATAAAAAAATATTTATATTTAATAATAATAAATAATTATAAATAATTTAAATAATTAAATTATAATTATAAATTAATATTATTTAAATTATAATTATAAATTAATATTATTTAAATTATAAAAATAATAAATATATATATATTTACCTTAATTCGATATATTTAAATTAACTCGATTTATTTATAATGGTTAAGTTTCGTTAAGCCCGTCAAACCCGTCAAATTATTTCCCTTACTCGACTGGCTCGAAGCGCCAAGCCCTATTTTCTCCACTAAACCCATCGAGCCGGTTACGTAAGCCAAGACCCTTTATCGGAGATGTCCACATATCCTCCGACCGTCTGGCAATGGGCCAAGTCCTTAGGTCATAACAATAAGACGTTATCTAATTTTTTTTTTTTTTTTTTTTTTTTTTTTTTTTTTTTTTTTTTTTTTTTTT
>QJOA01000104.1:0-143137 GCA_004155915.1 Monosporascus sp. CRB-9-2
TTTTGCTTTAAACGTTTCGTTTTTTAAATAATATTACGTAAAAATTTAAAAGATACGCTTATATTATTCTAATTCCGTTTTTTTAGAACATAATTTTTAAAACGAACCGTATATTTTATTATAACGCACTTTTTTTTATTTTAAAATACGAAGAATAAGATATAACCTTAAAACCTTGTTATTAAATATAAAGAGCTGAGGATTTACGTTTTTTGTTTTAGTTAAGATATTTATAAAATTTTTATTTAATAATACGGTTAAGTATAACGAATAAAAATAACTAAAAAGTAATATATAAAAAGAAAAGTTATTTATTAAATAGACGCGATAAATAATTAATTTTTAAAAATAAAAATCCTAGAAAAGAAAAGATTCTATTATAATTAAAGGATTTAATTTTTTAGTAAACGGTCGAAAGATATAAGAAATATTTCCGATATAAACCTTGGATTACGTAATATAAATCCGAATAAATTTCCAGATTTAAAAGAATTTATGTATTTAAAGATATAGATCCGAAAGGATTTTCGGATTTATAAAGATTTAGTTTACTTATACGATATAAATTCGAAAAAATAGACGAATTTAAACGGATTTTAATTAAAATATATACGTTTATTACTTTTATAGTTTAAATAGTACCAGTTTGTAATAATACTAAGTTATCTAGATTATTTACGGTTATTTATTATTATTAAACGTAGTTATTATTTTATTGCTTAAACTTCTACGATATTATTGCTAATATAAATCGTACGACTAGGTTTAATAGTTGATTAAGCTTATAGCCGTTATAGAAATATTTAAATTAAGATTATCGTTAATAATATAATCGTTATATTAAATTCCGTTAAATAAATAAATAGTAACGAAAAACTGTATTACGTAATAAAAATAATTTTAAATAAACTTAATTATAAAACAGATTAAGTTTTATATATATATATATAAATAAAAAATATAAGAATTATCGGAAAATTTTTAAGGAATTAATAAATTAATTTTTATCTTTAATATTTTTTAATTACCAACTTACGATTTATAAGAGAATAAAACTATTTAATAAATAATACAATAATTTAAAAAAAAAATGGTATTATTTATTGAAAAAAATTAAAGCCGGAAATAAAAAGAAAATCTCACATCCTCCAGGGTAGCCTCACCTTCTGTCGTCAAATTTCAACAATGAACGCCTGCCCAGCTCAGGGTGTCGGTTGGGCTGGCTCAGGCTGCTTCATTACTAACCAGAATTTTTGGGTCGTAACTGGGTCGTAACAAAACATGTGGTTATACACCATATCATGGCTTGGAAGGCATCCTGCTTCTGGGCACAACGTCCGCAGTTGCACACCGGCTGCAGACAAGCGTTCTGTGCAATGCAATCGCGATCAATCTAAAGAAGTTCCAAATTGCTCACGTGCATGAAGTTGATGATGCGACCAAAAACACTTGCTCGAACGTCCGACTTCCCGAAATACCTGCTAAATCCCATCCGAACATCGCAAGGTGCTGGGTCGGTGACTTCGCACTCTGATGGGTTCCACGTGTACGACAAGGCGACATAGTTGCTCTGCCAAGACGCGTCTATACGTTGCCAACATAACCTGATTCTCTCCATCAGACTAATGGACGAAGACCTATCCCAAACGGAAATCTGATCGCGTGGGATATCTCAAGACATTCAAGTCGTTTAAAGAAATTGCGAGACTTCTGCTATGGCGCTTAGGATTTCGGACGTCTTCAAGAAGGGATATAATAGATTTTAATTAGAATTTGACAATCTCAAGCAAAGATTTACTTATACGGGGGTTTTTAAATGTATATAGGGCCCTTTTCCTCCCACACATTGGAAAGGAGCAGGCGTTACTGGTCTAATCTATCGCTACCTACCTGCGAGACTGTCTCTTCTAGCCTTTCACGCTGTTGTACATATATCCTGACAGCAACCGAATCCCCTCCCAGAACAGCGCTTTATTCTCCAATAGTATTTCTCGGCAAGGGAGGGGAAAAAAAACTGGTGTAGTAAAGGGGTAAAGTTAAGAACGTTGCATTCAACTGAAACAGGAGGTTCCCATAGTTTCGACAAGATATAGCATAATCTATCAAGTGACTTGGCGTAGAACAAGGTAGATACAAGTGCAGAACTACATCCACCAAACTGCTCACATACGGAATCGACCAAGCCACAGAGTCTTGGTTATACTTTTATGGCCGACTAAGGCGGAATTTTCTCAATTGGCAGAGATTCCGTAGTTTGGTGAAACGACATTCTCTACCTAGGTCGATGCATCACCCCAATCGGGGAAAACCCAGCCGAACAGGCTCTTTAACTCGCCCATCTGCACACTGGCTGCGTCATGCAGGTTGTCTGGGATAGGATAGTTGAGATAATCAAAGGTGGATGCCGCTCCGAAACCGGCATTCCTCGCGCTGCCAGGTGCCCCAGCCGAACTTGATTGCGATTTCAACAGAGGATCCTTAGCCCCATAATCAGTTATCCGGGAGAACGCGTATATTCACATAAAATAATGAACGGAAATCAGCTTCAAATTAAACTTACCTGAAGCCCTTTCAGGTTCGACGACAGTGGTAACATTATTGAAGTGTCTGGGTTGTCAGAGAACTCCCGTGTCAAGTCGCTCGATGTCATGGCGACTTCATGATTCGGAGTATTTCGAAAGGAGTCAGACCTGGACTCAACGGTGCTTTTTTGGAAATTAAAGACGTATTGTCGAGCGATTCCAGCAAACTCCGAGATGATGCTGCCTGGTAACGCCCCTCTCGATGCGGAGTCAATGAGGCCGAAATACCGAGAGACCATGTCTAAAAGTACTAGATTCTCATCGGTTTTCGCATGGCCCGGATTGTAGATGACGAAGTCGAAGAGAATAAAGAGTGCCGATAGGGGCATTGCACCGGAAATACTAGTAGGGTGTAACAGAACCGTTAGCATAACTCGGTGAGTCGCGCTCCAAGCACTCTAGTCATGGGCTTACAAGATCGGAACGTGCGGCTCAAAGTCGATGAAGACGATCAACTCCACGACGCTGCGAGCAGCACTCATCAGATTGACCTTGCTTTCTTCGCGGTTTCTTCCCTCCTCCTGGTCGATTTGAATAGTCAGCCTCTCCAAAGCGAAGACGACGTTGTAATACGCGTACTGCGTCTGCAACAAGACCAGCTTTGCGCTCGAGACCAGGTCAAGATCGTGCTGGACGGCCTCTCCCGGCCTAAAAGGCGAGGGTACGGACGTCCGCCAGGCGTCCAGGAGATGTCGAACGCGCGCGATAGCGGTCGCGCATGCGGCCTTGGATTTCAACGAGGCACTGACCGAGAAGAGAGACGAGTATGCAATCGAGGTGATTCTGGCGAGGCGGATCGCGGACGTGAACCAGTCGTAGTCTCCAAAGACCGACTCGGGGGCTAGGGGGATCATGCAACCGATGTCTTCGTCGACCAACAGCTGGTCCCAAGATGAATTAGCAACTCAATTTCCAATTTCTACGAAAAAGAGAATGGTGTTTGACAGAGTCCTACCGAGCTTTGCCATTCTGAGAAACTCGCCATCTTTTCAATTAAATAGACTGTCCAAAATGTCTTGAGATGGCCGGCGCTGCAATTTGAAGACTTGTAGTACTTCAGAGTCTGGGCCATTCTCGCGGCCTCGGAGATTAGTGTTTGGTCAACTTGAAGACAACACGCATTCATTGCGAAAATGGACTAGAGAAGACACGGTTAGGTTTCGCACAATCATCATTGCAATCAAACGGACTCACCATTGCTGTCAAAGCCTAGGGTGTAGGGTCGGTAGTCAGAATCAGAAAGTCAGGAGAACAAAAAGGCAGGGCAAGCAAGAAGAGCAGCTGCGCACCTGAAGGTTGACGAGCGTCACCGGTGGCGCCAGTATCTCGGACAACTTGCCTAGTGATACTTGAAATAGATCCCACGCCTGGCCGGCATGAGGCACGAAGCTTCCGCCCTGGGAGAACTGGCTACCGAGAGCCAGGACCGAGTGATAGAGAGCAGAAAACGCCGGTTTGAATTGCAAAACATCGTCCAGATAGGAATCGAAAGCTTGCACGGTAAAGTCTTCTCGGTCAAGAAAGGGGTAGACGGGATGGATGTGCTCGAAGAAAGCTGCGCCGGGTCGGATTTGACATCAACATCACAGAACCAGGCGCTTCCGGTCAGAGCGTGATTAGCCTACCTTCGATGAAAGCCTTTGCCATTTGAGGTTGAACCATTACAGGGGTTGCAGGCTTTTGAAAACCGATTCCATCCCATCGAGAGGTCTGCTTTTGACAGACCCGTTTCTTGATTAGGTCGTCGAGGTTTTCGACGAGCTCCCTCAGGCTTTCGGTGCCGAGTCTATCCGCCAGCGAGGTTACCCTATCGCTGGAGAAGAATGATACGGTGGAGCTTGGAACTGGAGAATGGTCAGATTTGGCTGTGCGTTCAACTGCTGTAACAAGAACGGTAAGAATGGACATACCTCTATCATCGGGTGCCTGTGAAGTGAGGGGCGTGAGTACTTGCGGGCCAGAGGAAGAACAATATAAAATGCACAAAAACGAAACGCAAAATAAACTGGCAGACTTTGACGACTGTGGACTCATCGCAGAGAACGATATCCTGAGGTCCACATTGGAGAATACGGTCGATGTAAAGCTCATTCTCCCTGGCGCTACTGTTATGGCTTGGACCGGAGCTGGGCGAATCGGCAAAGAGTAAAGCTGCGGGCACTACAGCACGGAAAATATGGATAAGCCAGAATCCCAGCCTACTGAACTGGATAACAAGAGCTGGAGCGGCCATGAAGCGCGATTATTGAATTACCTTTCATCCTCGCTCCACTCCGGAAAGCGCTGAAATTGCAAGATTCGTTGCGGTTCTGACGACGGATCGAAGAAGCCAAAGGTTAGAGACAGGTCCGCTATCTGAACGTGACCCGTGATTTGTCGCGGAAAACTTACAGCGCAGTGGACGCATACCGTCGGTGTCCCGTGGGTTGAGTTCGGCTTCGGAGGCGGCACTAGGAAGATGGCGTGTCATTGAAAGGTTGGGGGTAGGACGAGGGACGTCGCCGCATCCCGGTCGGAGCAGCGAAGAATTGAGACGTACGGACGCATCGAACTTTCCGCAGCCTGCATTGGTCGCAAGACTTGTTGAGCTTCATGATTTCATACGAGAAAATGACGCTGGAAGGCCTACAATCCCGATTTGGTGGTTAGGGCTTTCGTTTGCTCTTCGCGTGAGGGAAACGCGGTCGGCCCTGACAGTAGTGCCACTCGATCCAACGGCGGGGAAATCCCAACGTCTTTATATTACGGCGTACTGCTGATGTAAACGCAGCTCAGCCAACTTGCCAAGAATTGTCTCAGCACGGCATTGAATTGTCCCTCTTCAGACTGTTATTAGAAAGGAAAGCTATTGTAACCTGTCCATGTAGTCATGAGCAACCCGGTTGTAGGGGAGCAAGCAGCGCATTAGCTCAGAGCAACTGTGTTACTGCTATTGATCTACGAGTGTTACACACCAAGATCTGAATGCAGAACTTAGGTAGCATGCATCAACTTCAGCAGTTTTGTGCAACTTATTCCAGCCTATGATTGAAATACCAGTTTTACGCAATTTCCCGAACGCTCTCGACACTCCAACACGCCACTCTACGCCATTTCTGAAATGATACAATCAGAAACCCGATGGAAACTTTGAGAGCCAAGCTCAACAAGAAAGAACGCGAAAAGATGAAGACAGAGATCAATGGCAAAATAGTTGAAATAGTGGGATAAGAGGAGCGCGGAAAATCAAAACCAAATTCCGAAATGAGCAGATTTTACGCAGGCGCATTACCAAACACATTCAATTAGGGTTTGCAATTACCCATCCACGGGTACCCACGAACTACTCACGACCGTGGGGTGGTTACCCGTGGGTGCTTGTAGGTGGCGTCGGTAGCGTGGGTATGTTTTCAGTACTTATCTATTAGGTACTTAAAAGTACTTATTTTTTAATAACGTATTAATCGATATATTAATCGGCGAATAATTTTATTATTAAAACGTTGCAATTAATATAAAATGTACATAATAATATACCGATTTATAATTATACACGACCGTATAAAAAAATTTAATGCGTAAAAATAAATGTTATAAATAAGTACTACCTACGGACTACTTACGGACTACCCACTCGTGGGTGGGTGGGTAGTGCGAACCCTAGAAGGCTTGGCTCTCCTTATTCTTCAGGGGAACGTTGATCGAGAGACCGAGCCCGATGGTGTTCTTGTCGATGTACTCTTCATCGCTTGCCTTCGTCCCGGAGCTCGACTGCGGAATCAGAATGGCAGCCGTGAGGGCCTTCATCAGTTTCTGCCTCAGGAATTCCGTAGCGCTGACAGCCTTCATCCTCTTGAGTAGAGCCTCCTCTTGCGATACATAGCCGACGTCTTGCACGGCACCGATGTCGAGAGCCGAGCACGCAAGACCCAACCCGGCCCTGTACTGGACGAATGTGTCCAAGAAGGTGTTCGCTCCGGCGCAGTTAGCCTGGCCCATGACTCCTGACATGGACGAGAAGAGCATGAAGAAGTCGAGGTTGACGCCAGCCTCGACGGTATTATGAAGTTAGTTTTGCGGTTGCTTATATAGAAGTTCCAGTAAGTATTTAAGAATGTAAATCTTTTAAGGCTGCATCCGGTATTGACGTTGTTAGCTTGCGGGTAATTATACGGTAAAAGGAAGGTTTTTAAACTAAGAACGTAGAGGTAGATTAAGGAACATGTTACTTTAACCCTTTCGAACGCGTTTAATAACGTATTTCAGCCCGTCGACTACTTTCGAGATGCGTTCGTTTACCTTTTTTATTTCGGGATTTTCGGTTTACTTATTAAACCTAACGTGTTTGTTACGGCCTGGTCACCCGTTGGAGTTGCTCTGCCAGTATAAGTACAGCTGTAAGCACCTAGGTCATTGCTACATTTGCGATCAATCGCCAGTCTTTGGCCCTTTGGCGGTGCGGTGTGAGGTGCAGCCGTTACATTATAGCTATAATGAGCTGAACGAACCTATAGTGCGTGAGCAGCATGGAGGAGTAACAACTTTTGAATGGGCTCAGACAAAATCGACCTGGATGGATATATGGGGATACGCGGCGGAACGAATGAGCGATTGTTGATGATATAATGGCACAGTCTCTGTTAAGCAGTAATAGCTTGATATATTCTAAAGTTACCATAGGTAGGTTCGCTCTATACTCTACAACCCATATAAGCACCTATATTTATGCCAAGTACCGCTTAAAGCACGATATGTCGTGTTTTGCACTACGTCTAGTAGGCGAACAACAGGAGGAAGGCTACCATCAGGGCGAACAGGCCGGTGGCTTCGGCAAAGGCGAAACCGAGGATAGCGTACGAAAAGAGCTGGCCTGTCAGATAAAAAGAAAAAGACCGTTAGAACGTGTGTTTAGGACAGTCTATCGTCGTGGAACGTTTACCTTTAAGGGCCGGGTTGCGAGCCACACCCTGGATCAAAGCGCCAAAGACTGTACCGATACCAATGCCAGCACCGCCGAGGCCAATGGTGGCAAGACCAGCACCCTGCATCTTGGCAGAAGCGATCAAAGCAGCAGCCGTTGATTCAGCAACAATGCCTCGGGATTGCATAGTAGCACGGGCGATGCTAGAGCTTAGGCTAGTGCGGGCGTTGTTGAGGAGCAGGCCATGACGGGCGGCGGGCTGACGAGTCTGACGGATGATGGAGCTCGGGATGCGAGTTGGAGCGGGGGCGGGAGCTGGGTCTGGATGAGTGGTTAGATGATGGCGCACAAAGAAGACCAGTTGTTGCGTGTATTAAATGGGTTTTGGATGAAGCTTACCCTGCGTAGTGGATATGAAGCGGCTAGACTGAACGGCACCGCGGCGGGCGATGGCACCGCTAAATCTGGTTGCCGCAAGCATTATGCTGGTTTAAGGATGAAAGAGGTGAGATTGTAGCGGAATTGCAATATATGTAGGATACGAGGACGAAGAATGGGCAAACAGCTGATGGGTTTGGTTGTCAGAAAACGCAGAAGCAGCAAATACAGGGGAAGTTTTGAGGGAAATTCGGTGGTGCCATTCCTCGCGTATATTTATAAGGAAACAAGTAGCACAGGCCTGGCCAGCAGCTGCATAAGCGAGATTGGTGCCGGCCACCATCAGCGAACGCACAATACGATAGGCCGCTTGGCCATGCCAAAGCCAAGAAAACGCGAGGATTAATGCCGAGCCCGCCGTGGGGACCCCAGACTTCTTCGCAATGGCGTGGTGGATATGGAATTGTCCGAAGTTTGCAGGACGCGGGGCCCCGGCCCTGCCAGGCTGAGAGCTGAATCCACTATTCTTCTTAGCTTATGTGTAGTGTCTTATTACGCAGTACTTCTTCTTGGTTAGTAGGAGCATCAAAGTTTTGGGTTCGCCTACGCGCAAGAGTATCGACAACTGCACTGTATCACAGCGGGCGACATAACCCAGCTCGACACTGCACCCATGCCTGCTGATACCTAACTGCTGTATATAAACACATAAATCCCTTAAGGCTTATTCATGGATTTCCAGCTGTCAATTCAATGTTTACTTGTGCCACCTCCTAAGCATTTCATCCTACTGCGAGAGAGTTAATTGCTCAGCTGACTTGTAAAACCACTCGTTGACGCATACCCCTCCGGCCACCTCAGACACCAAGACGACTCCGCTGCCAGCAGCGGATTAGCCGGCTAATAGCTTTACAGCACCAAGCTATCGAAGATGCCGACAGGCGGCTCTAGCACGTTCTGCAGGAGCCATGAGACGTCTATTATCAGCGCCGACTTGACAGAAAGCCAGGAGATGGCCACTCTTCGCAAGCTTAAGGAAGTTCTTCAGAAAGGGTGTACATCAGATGTTTTAGACCAACGCATGATGGATGCCGGACTGTGCGGCAAATGCCGAGCCATCATTGTCAAGTACCCTGATTACTTGACTCGAGACTGGCAAGAGATCGAGTACTACGATACCGTCACCGCCTTAGAAGACAGTGCCAAAAATGGCTGCCGGTTGTGCGACTTAGTATGTGCAGGGTTTCCAGGACATGAAATTCACGCCATCCGCGCAGGTACTGATGGACGCCTGAAAGCCCGTATTGGGGGATATGGGGGAGCGTTGTGCGTAGTGCTTGATTGCTGTAGTTATGATACCGGATTCAGGGACGGTCGGGAATCCAGTATATACTTACTCCCTTCGGGTCTGCCTGGTATGTTTCCTGTTTCCTTTGGACTTTCCACGATCGAAGGCAAGTGCAGGTATATCTGACTCTGTCGCTTCACATCTAGATGAACACCAGAACATTTCGCGGTCCACTGGTTCCATCGAAAGCCTTGAACTCGCCAAGGACTGGTTCGATACGTGTGTGAAATCTCATGACGCTTGCCGGATTCAGAATACCGGTGTCTACCCGGAGCGACTCATCTTCCTTGGACCTGATACTCAACGCTTAGTACTCTCTTCTGAGCTGCCAGATCGTCTACCGTACGCGACACTCAGCCACTGCTGGGGAACTAAGAAGTATTTGAAACTGCTGCAGAGCAATTTCGATAAGTTCCGCGTGGAGATTCCTCAAGCCCAGCTTTCCAAGACATTCAGAGATGCAATGACTATTGCGAGACACTTGAAAATTAACTACCTATGGATTGACTCTTTATGCATTATCCAGGATAGTGGCGAGGATTGGCAGCGGGAGTCCGTGAGAATGAGCGACATTTACGGCTGCTCCACCCTCAATCTCTCTGCTACGGGAGCGAAAGACGGCAGCGTCGGCTGCTTTTTCGATCGTGACGCAAGAGATATTAAGGGGATCAAGAAGACCTATATTCCCGCAGCCGTAAACGGCGAGGCGTACTTGTTCAAGTGCGCTTCTGCTCGCATCTATAGCCGCGCCTTTAACGACGCCCCTTTGCTAAGCCGGGCCTGGTGCTTCCAGGAGCGATTTCTCGCCCATCGTACACTGCATTTCACTGCATTGCAAATCTTCTGGGAGTGTGACAGCCTGCAAGCGTGTGAGACATTTCCAGATGGAATGCCGGGAGTGTATGGGGTGACTCACATCAGGCCTCAAGAAATGGACATAACTGCTCCCGGAACTCGACAACTAGACAACCCTTCTACCTGGCAGGACGTCAAGCACGGTAAGGACATCGCCCCGGAAGGCATGTTCCGCGCATATGGTCTCGGACAAAGGCCGCTCGAATCAATTTCAGACGTGTGGTGTCAAGCAGTCGGACTATACTCAAGAGCGAAGTTGACATACTTGTCAGACAAGCTGGTTGCTATATCCGGTGTTGCCAGGTGGCACAAGGAGCGGAGTAATGACGAATATTTGGCTGGACTGTGGCGAACATATTTAGAGACGCAGCTGCTTTGGCATGTAGCTGCAGAGGACGAGAAGGAGGGCGGATCCTTTGGTCCTAGGCCGGTCGAGTACGTGGCTCCATCCTGGTCCTGGGCTTCTGTCGACAAACCGGTCAACTATAGGGTCGGATTCGACGTAAAACGTTGCGATGACGAAATGCAGACATGGACACAGGTAATCACTATTACCCGCGCCGATATAGAACCCGTTTCGGACGAGAATTACTTTGGACAGCTGAAAGGCGGAGCATTACACGTTGCTTTTCCAAAGATGAGGACCGGCATAGTGACGCCAGAGCTCGAGGAACACGGAGGGATAATCTGGGACTATCCTGTCTCGCAAGGGAAAAGAGTATACTTCTTGACAATCATTCGCCTATGCGATAAAGACGATAGTAGTCTCTGCTTCAAGGAAGGAATTGTGCTGGAAAAACTAGGGCGTGGAAAGTTCCGACGCATCGGATATTGGCTCTCACGGGGGTGTATAGGCAACATTGGCGATGACCTTCGGTATTATTGGCGGTTTAAACGACGCGGAGGTTCTTATATACTCACCGTCGTCTAGGTTGCTGTTGGCTATTTGTATATTCTTCTGCTTAAACATTATCCGTTGAATATTGGCCCTTCCGCGAATAGACCATTGGATGTCCTACGAGGTTACGGGCGTTTGCATTTTAATGAGGGTTTTTTTTTTTTTTTTTTTTTTTTTTAAAAAAAAAAAAAAAAAAGCAAAGTAGAAACAGTACTTGGAATATTTCAAATGCTCGAAACGGGGGCCTGAGCTCGTTGAGGTAACCTAAGACCATGATAGAAGAAAAAGGGGCGTAGGCACTGCTAACTAGATCCACTTCAACCCGGTCAGGGCCATAGAGCGAGTAGAACCCTCCTATAACAATGCATGACAGTCGTATCAGTGTATCCATGATTATAATTATAACCTTGTCAACAGAGTGGAGCTGGCGGCGGTCGGCATTGGCCATATCGGGACGTTGCTGATGCGAGTTCTTTCCAGAGTCATTAATATTAGTCCTGTTTGGTGCCCTTCGTTCTCTGCTACCGCCGTTCGGTTCTGTCTTGATATGGAAATTGTCGAGGGACGGAAGACGGATCAGCAAACATCCCAATGTATGCTCCTCACTATCAATACTTACCCTGGGCCGGGAATAGCATCGCGTAGTCGTCCAGTTGGACTCGGAGAGCCAAAGCGGCGATTTTTCTCGAACCTCGGTGCCCATAGGTCGGATTTCTTATGCCATAGAACTGCGAGACGATATGTTGGGACTCAGTTGTGTCTTCACCGGGTACCGAGAATGGAGGCATTTTCAAGCGGGATTCTTCTAGGAGCACGGCATTGAGATTTGGAAAATATAATTGAAAGAATGGCTCCTCTGGATGATTTTTGGGGTATAATATAGGGTGCTGAAGCTTCGTAGACACTCGCTAGGTTACACCTTTACATTGGTAGTTGGAATGCTGCAGTTCTAATAGGCATTTTCATGACAGAGGCGCTGGATGCTGGCTTGTTCACTTCCTATTGTGTTCTTCGGTAGGGGCTACGTTAAATCAGGCAGATACGTACTGTAGGTCAGACCCAGAAACCCAAGAATGTCAACTCTGCATGCGTTCACTTTTCTTTATCACGTTGACATCGCGTTCGAATCGTTACGTTATAAGCGAAGATGATCCAATTACCCAAGATGAGAGGGTTATATTCCGTTGTAAGTTACATCCCTGTATCGTATGTATCTGTATGGTAGGTATTCCCAACTCTCGTCACTGATGTGATGGGGTACAAAATGTGCTTCCTCATTACCCAGGCAGATATGCTAGCTCACATGCACCTCCCTTGATGGGGAGTATCTATCTCCCGTGCGGCTCTGCTATTCCTTCCTGAAAATCCAGGAAGCTGGTAAGTCATATCTCGCTCAATTACCAAATGAAGATAACTTTGCAATTGAATTGGTGCTGACAGCCGAAAATCACAATCAGCCAGATGGGCACGTCCTTCTTGCCTCTGAATATAAATACCACCCCATCTCTTCCGTCCAACAATTTCCTTCCCTTCTTTTCAACCATCTCTTCCACAGCAATACCTTCCCACATCAAGATGCCTTCGCAAGTTGCGCATTCAAAGCCAATCGATCCAAACTCATCGGTAAGTAATCCTTTCTCATTTATTTCCTCTGTTCCTCTGTCACCATTTTCTTCCTTCATCATCAGTGAAAATCTCCATTGCCAGCTCTTACCTTCTTCCCTTTATTTTTATTTTCCTCCATCACTCTCTTCCTCCATCACTCTCTTCCTCCATCACTTTCTTCCTCCATCACTCTCTTCCTCCACAACTTCCTTCCTCCGCCACTTCCTTCCTTCGTCAACATTTCCTTCCTCAGTTTCCTTACTAGCCCCTCCACTCTTACTTGCTTCACTTGAATCTCACCATTATGCATGTCTACCTCCATCAGCTACTGTGGACTAATCTCTGTCATTCATATAGGTACTCAGATCCCCGTCATACTACCTCCCCACTTAGTCGAGCAATGGGCCGCAGAAGAAACCCGTATAAAAATGTGGTAAGTCCACGTGTCTTTGTGTTCCAGCCCCGTTCTCCTGTCTTCCCCGATTCTTCCAACTTCACTCCCCAAGCGATGTAGAAAACGACCGGAAAGACGCGGCTGCCAGCGGAGAGAGCGAGTCCCACTGAGAAAAGAGAGGTCTGATCAGCCGCTCCCACTATCGGTTGGCCTTTATCTCTCCAAGGTAGCTAAGTACGGCTCGATCCTCGCTTGAAGGCCGGGTTGCTCCTTGGGTAGTTGTCACAGCATATCAAACAGCCAGTTCACAAATCCCATGGGCGTTGCTCTTAGGGGCCCTCTGGGGGAATTTTGGTGTTTGCAGGTCAGCCATCATCCACGTGTCGGATGAAGGGTGAGTGGATTGCGTATTGCATTGCTTAATGGCGTTCTGTGTATATCATGTACAGGTGATGGTGAGCTTTCAGACCTAACCTACGGTTTGGTCTCGGCATGGGGGGTGTTGCTCTCTGGGACCTTCCAGTTCGCCATGAAAATGGTGATGCTCCATCAAATCGCAGGAACCCGACTTCCTAGACCCTCTCTCACGAGCAATGTGGAGTATGGATTCTATTGCCCTCACAGAACCGGCTTTGCCGGGGGGTCCGGGGGTGCAGTCGAGGTGCTCTATGCTGATGACCGTGACTTTGGAAGAATCTACCTTGGATCTCGGGTGTGACTTACTCAGTAAGGTTTCCTTGCTGACTGGACTTGACAGGCACCTGCATACGACGCACATGAACAAGAGGACACTCATCCCAACTCCTCCTTAGTGCCTAACGAGGAAGTAAGTCATCTAACCCCAGGGCACAAACTCGATTCTATACATACTGAATGATTCGGGCCAGATGGGAGATGGCGAGAGCTCCAGACCCGCTACAGTAAGACCGTTTGTATCGGAACTCAAAAGCGAACTCAATTTACTCGCTGGGGCCTTCCAATCTCAATTCGACCGTCAGGTCAAGACAACTGAAGATACCGCCAAAATGCTACAGCAGCGCAGTGTGAGATATCGCAACTACTGCTGCAGCAACAGCGAGAGATATTGCGACAGCTACACCAGCAGCAGCGAGAGATATCGTGGCGGTACAAGCTCACCGTTACCTTGTGGTCCCTTCTTTTCGCCGGTGTTGGCATAATAGGTATGGCCATTTACATTGCGCGCCACCACAGGTTGTGGCTATGGGAGGACCATAGGGCTGGGCAGTGACGCATACACAAGGGTAGACTACGGACGCGGCTTTCTCGCGATGAACAAGAGATTTTCCCAAATGATTAGCATCCGCTAACTTCCTTGTCATGATTGAGCCTGTGCGCTTCTTGTTTCTTGCTTACTATACATGTACTACTCGATTGATGTTTCCTGCCCTTGAAAATGTACTTGTA
Organism: Monosporascus sp. CRB-9-2; assembly: GCA_004155915.1. Lineage (NCBI taxonomy): Eukaryota > Fungi > Ascomycota > Sordariomycetes > Xylariales > Monosporascus > Monosporascus sp. CRB-9-2. Next base: position 14,386 of record QJOA01000104.1, read on the forward strand.
TCACCAGCCCCAGCACAATTTCTATACGCTGCTACGAACAGTGCTCGAGAACTTCCACACAGGTGCCTCCTATTCTTGTATCAAAGATGATCAGGTGATGAAAGATAAGCGTATGCTGTAAATTGGTATCATGTATTAAAAAAACAACCATGCCAATCTGAATCCCGCGCCCTATCCAGTCCCTTGCTCTGGATCAAGCCCTAACCCAAATAAGTGAAGGGAAACCCTGGACACCGTTTGCCCTGCTTGCGCAACGCGACTCTTCATATGGAGGAAAACATCCAAGCAGCTTCGCCCCGGTAGCCGCGTCCGTCCGTCCCTCCGTCCCGGATCACATGTCTCATCCTCCTCATTCCTTCATCTTGACGTAGTTGCTGGGGAATATGCCGTGCCTTGAGCCGATCATACCGGTCCTGTGCGCGCGAACAACAAATTTGTTAGCTATCCGGTTTGATAATGTCTCTTGAGACTGTTTTGAGAAGATGGGGATTGGTCAGTCGGTCGAGTCACCTACCACCAGTCGTTGTCGCTGTCCGTCTTCTTCAGCACCGTGATGATATCGCCCTTCTTGAAGCCGAGGTCGCCCGGCTGGTCGGGCTCGAAGTTGAACAGGGCCACGGCCTCGTTCTTCTTCAGCATCGCCTGCTTGCTCGCGAAGTTGGGCTTCGGCGCCGCGGGCCGGCCGGGGGCCGTCTTCTCCGCCGGGAAGCCGCCGCCTGCTGACGACGACGTCGGGTGCGGGTTGTCGCGGTACACGTAGTTGTCGCCGTCGACTTCGGCGGCCCTGCTCCGCGAGCCCACCGTGTTCGACCTGCCGAGCCCGCCGCCGGCCGGCCGGTCGTATACGTCGTCGTTCCAGGTGCTGGCGCGCGACGGCCTCGCGAAGAAGTCGTCCCTGCTGTTGTTATTGTTGGGCCCGCCCTCGCCGTACGCGGTGCCCCGCCTCCCGTTCCACACCACATCGTCGTGGCGGTCGTCGTAGACCGGGACGTCGTTGTACATGCTGCGGTTGGCGGCGTCGGCTGTGCGGCCCATGCCGGAGAAGACGCGAGAATTGAGGACGCTCATGAGGGGCGCGGCCTGCGGCGGGGGCTGCACGGCGCCCGAGAGCAGCTGCTGCGCCGTATAGCGCTGGCCGTACAGCTTCTCGTTGGCGTCCCTCCGCTCCACTATGCCCGAGCCCTCCAGCGAGACGCCGGCGAACAGCCCCTTGGTCTTGCTGTAGCTGAAGACGCCCGCGACGCTCTTCAGCGACGCCGCGCCGGCGGCCTCGGCGTTGCGGCCGACGGGCCCTGCGGCCAATGACACGTTCCCGCCGAGCGTGATGGAGCCCTGCTGCGAGAAGGTCTTGACGGCGTGCGTGTCGTTCAGGATGAAGACGAAGTCGGTCAGTTCGAAGCCGATCTGGCCGCCGACGCCACCGCCGGCCGTCATGATGGCCGAGGGCGCGGACCAGCCACCGTTAGGCAGGCGCGCGACGACGAGCCCCGAGCCGAAGCGCCCAGAGCCTATGAAGCCGGCCTTGAAGACGGTGAGGATGGCGAGACCCTAGCGATTCCCCCAAGTCAGCCCATCGGACAGTAAAAGGTCAGCGGTGGGAGGCGGCTTGTCAAACGCAAGCGCGCAACGCAAACGCACCTTCGCATTGGCGAGAATCTGGGGAGGGATGACTTTGTCGGGACCGAATGCTTGGCGCGGGTCGATGAAGGAGGCTAAAATATTGCCGCACTTCTTACATTCCGCTGGAGGGCGAGAAACACGATATTAGCCTTGAGGTTGCTCAACGTTACGAGGCAACCTGGCCGTTTGACTGCGGGGTCAGCGCTTGGAATAGACTTACACGCCATCGACGACGGAAGAGGGTTATGTATGCCCATCCTGAGGGTTTTGTCTGTGAAACTGCGGAATGAACGGTAGATAGGCTGGGATTGGGTACTTGAAGTAGAACAGTTTCGAAATTGTAGGATTAGATTTGCGGTGCTATGCGACGTTGGTCCGGTCGACACGGGTATGGATGGAATCGCAGTCCGGTTGCGACGGCTACGGATATGCGCAGGGTAGATCTTGGCTGCGGGGTTCAATGTTAGATAGAGCAAGGATACAGGCTTGGTAAAGGACAGGAGAGCGCAAAAAATATAATAGAGTAATGATTCTTTTATAAGAAATGCTAGTCTTTCTCGGCAGGTCATACATACAGAAGTAGGAAAGGAAACATTTTACTACTAGCTCCGGCGTCGTCAGCGACCAAGTAAGCTCTGCCACAGTCGGCGAACCCATCGGCAGCTTGTCAACTTCCCGATTCATAATAGGCTCACAGAGGCGTAGAGTTCCCAAGGACGTCAGAGCCAAGAGGCGCCAGCCAACGCTACGGCAGCTTCGTGTGCCAAGACTAACGCCTGACCCACATGACTTTACGAATTAACATTCTCTGTGGCGCAGCAGTTACCACGTTTCTAGCCACATCTGCTCCCTATCCAATACCAGCTGAGCCACCGCTGCGTCATTCTTGCCTCCTTCATCAGATAGCCACCCTCTAGTGTCCCCCACCCACTTCCTGAATTTACCCACTTCCTGAATTGGTCCACAACACCGAATACGAGGGTATCACTAACAACACTCCCTAATATCTCAACGAAAACGTTATATTTTTGCTTCATTCTAATTGCCACTGAAATAGCATGTCCTCCATTGACCTCCGATTGATTTCCATAGCTCCCTCCAGGAAGTCCTTCGCGTACTGTTGCTCATACCTTTTAGCGGAAGCCTCAGCAGCTTCCCTAGCTTCCATAATCTGTTCAATCTCGGGGAATATATCGTTAAGGTCCCTAGCTACTATAATCCGCCCTTAAGGCTTCAAAGCTTCTAGTTGCTTCTTTAAATCCTTATTATTGTAGCGTAAGACGGCGATTTCAACGGACTTAAGGTCTAGGGCTTTGGAAGTCTTTCCAAACAGAGTCCGAATACTGCGAAAGACAGCGACCTTTTGCGAACTAATGGCCCGGAGTTGATCCTGGACGTCCTTGCCCTTCTTAGGGGTATACCACATTATAAAACGCTCCCTTGAAGGTTGATAAACCTTAACTGGCTCCGGGGTTTGTTAGCGCGGAAGCTTCCCGACTATCTTCGGGTTCTGGAACGGTTTATTTGCGTCAAACGGCGAGATACCTGTCGCCCTGAAGCCCGAATGTATATTTTTGGAGCTGAAGGCCTTCCTTAAAGCTTCGCGATATGCTTCAAGGAAGCGTTGCTTATTGACAGGAGCTGAAGCTGCGAAAAAGCCGAAGCCCAGCGTCTCTTCATGATAGTACCGCTTTAACGTAGCGAACACCCCGATATCAAGTGGCTATATAATATGGGAGCTATGTAAAGGTATATACAAGCAGCGTACCTTATTCCTTCTGCATTCAGCCATAAATTCGACCGTGATATAGGTGGTATGTTGATCTAGAATAAGAAGCCTCCAGTCGCTAGGGTTTGAGGGCTTCGTTTCGGGAAGATAGACTTTCCGAAGCCATTCGAAAACGATCTCAGCGCTGCTCCAGCCCGACTTGTTAGCGGTATATTTCCATTCAGGAATACAGCACGGAAACCATTGTCCTTGAAGGGTGAAACCGGTGAAGATTACTACGGGTGTCAGTCGTCGCCCGTTAGCCGTGATAGCTTCGATTATCGTCACCCAAGCTGTTGCTTCGGAAACTTTTCGAGGACCACGTTTCGTAAGGACGCTTCCAATTACCTTCCCCTTCCTGGTTTCGCCCTTTTGTACGCCTATTTCGTCCATATTTACGATATTCTCGTCCTTGATATTTAGCTCGCGGACGATGACTTTGTACCGTTGTTGGAAGTTTCGGATTTTATTGGGAAGGTCGAGGGACGCGCGGAAGGCTTCGAGTAACTTTTGTAACTTCTTTTGGAGCGTTAGGTGCCGGTTAATAAAGCGTTTAACCCAGTGCTTTCCAAAGGAATGGACGCCTTTATTCGCTTAATTGATATATTCTGCCATTTAACGTATCTCGAAGTCGTACGGCGTCCTCCCACTAGCTTCCTCGTCTAATATCCATTTCGCCAGCTCGTCTTCTTGCAAAGGGCTAAGGATTTGTTAATGTTGATGGCCTTGGGCGTAAGATCTGGCGCCTCTTCTTCGTGTGGACAGGGTGCTTTCTGCTACACCCCATTTATTAGCCGTTGCTTTTTGCTGAGCGCCCTCAGCAACTTCTGCTAAGGCCTGTTGAATACGATACTCATCGTCAGGTCCCATTTCAAATTGGAGCTTCAGAAACGTTGTGTGGGTTGAGATATTAGGGAGTGTTGTTATTAGGGATGGGTGTTGAAGGAGCAAAAATCCAATTCAGGAAGTGGGTAAATTCAGGAAGTGGGTGGGGGACACTAGGAGTTTCGACCTGCTTTGCCGACGTCTTACGTACTCTGTCCGACCGTTGAATTTGAATCTGCATCTGCAAAGCAACATTACTACGACAACCCCGGAGAATAGAGCCACACCAACACGCCGTATCCTTCCCAATTGATCCGACCCCAGCGAGCGAGTATTTGGTGTTATTTGTACTTGGTACTCTTACCCTACTACGGTAGTAGTGGACATACCTAAGTAATTCACGGAATCTGGGGGTGGGTAATTGCTGGTCCAGGCTTAGCTGGCTAGCCCCTTGCCGACCGAAACCATTGCGAGAGCCCGAGCGCATCCGACGATAACGACAACACTTCCCACCCTAATAGCTTTAACTATCGATCAAACCTCCCTTCTGAACACCTCTCTACCCCACCCTCCTAAAGGCACAACCGGGAAAGAAAGAAAACATGTCGGACGCCTACGAGCGCGAGCGCCAGAACAACGCGCGCCTCGAGGAGCTGTCGGCGAAGGTGTCGTCGCTGCGCGGCGTGACCGTCGACATCTACGACCACGCGCGGGCCCAGGACGTGATCGACCACACGGTAAGTAACGGTGATGACGGCAGAAGTCCAGTTTCCCGGACTCTTCCCCCATCCCGCCCCTGCCCCCCTTATTCCCGACGGACCCCTTTCACCCGCTTGCCCGTCCGGTTATTCATTAAATCATAGCCGACTGCCCCTTCATCGTGCTTGCTAACGGTGTCCACCTGTCTAGTCCGATACGTTCTCGTCCATGTCGTCGCAGCTCAAGGGGTCCGCGGGGCGGCTGGGCCGCATGGCGGCGTCGGGCAACAAGGTCGCCATCCTCAAGCTGTCCGCCATCATCGTCGGCGTCTTCCTCGTCTTCTACTACGTCGCAAAGTGGCTGTTCCGGTCGTCGGGCTAAAACTTGAAATAAACTATAAGAGGAAATAAAATGAACGCGCTATCACGGATAGACGGCATTAACCGAGATGGAGACCGGAGGGGCATGCCGGGAGTATATGTAGAGCAGGCTCTTGCGGCAAGTTGTCGTCATATGAGGGTTCGGTACACAACTGGATATTGTTGGAGTCACTCGACTACTACAGAGTTGGGGATACAGGCCGGATCAGTCGTGGAGACGGGATCAAGGCCTTTCAGCTAAAGGCCATATGCGCCTGCCACGCTCGAAGTAGAGCACGAACACGGACATAGAGAGCCCCGGGGGCTTACGTTGTGAGTTGCCGGCTACTGTACCTTGTTCAACAGTTTCTATGGAGTGTACACAGGAAGCACGGGCGTTCGGTTATAGATTACTGCAAAGGCTTGATACACACTGTATAATAATCAATTTGTTGGTTCACGGCGGCTGCATCTAATTTTCGTATTATTCCGCGACGAGCAAGCACACGGATGTCCTAAAGGCGATAAGCCATTTTTATATAGCCTTAAAGGACACCACTAGCCTCCTATGGTTCCTTGTTCGAGTACTGGTGCTCGTAGTAGAATATGGAAATATGCTGGCTGGTACCGACCCCGGAGATTATTTACTGCCACACGTTCGAGAATAGGTCATCATTCCCGAATCCTCCTGCCGGCTTTGCATTCCCATTATTGTTGCCGCCGGTGCTGCTGGCCCATCCGCCAAACTCTTCGTCAGCCGCCACCTTTGGCGCGATACTCAACCCGCCTGACGCCCCGGGCACTATGCTCTGGTTGGCGAGTGAACCGCCGCTACCCCAGCCCCCAAAATCATTGCTGCCCCCAAACGTCGATGGCTTACTCGCGCCGGGACTCTTCGCCGGAGCCGGGGCGGGATCCGGGGCACCCCACGCATTGCCCCATACGTCGGAGCCGCCGCCAATAGCCGCCGGGTTCAACGAAGCTAATGGGTTTGATGCCGGAGCTGCGGGAGCAGGAGCCGGCTTAGGTTGGCTCGCGGAAAGGTTGAAGACGGATGAGGAGGGCTGGGCTGGTACGGCTGGTTTGGGCTGAGACGGGGCTGCCGCGCGTTGGGAAGCAGGGCCGGACCAGTCAAAGAGATCGCCCAACGCCGCCGACGAAGACTGCGCCGGTTTCGGCGACGTCGTGCCGGAGCTGAACCCACCAAAACTATCGTTCGCCGACATTGACGGTTTTGACTGCTGTTGTGGGGCCGCGGGTTGGGCAGGTCTAGAGTCAAAGAAGCCGCCGCCGCTCAAATTGGAGAAAGCGGAACTGGGCTGGGGGGTAGACCGGTTACTGGCCATGCTGGTAAGCCCCGCGAAAGCATCCTTTTGCGGACTCTTGGGCGAAGTCATGCCAAAGTTTAAGTTGGCAAAAGCGTCATCGAGTCCGCTGCTGCCCGACGGCTTGGACTGGTGCCCGGCGGCCGGAGACTGGAATGTCGGTGATTGCATTCCCCCGAAACCACCAAATGAACCTGTCGAAGCATGGGACGAATGTTGGGGTTGAGCTTGAGGCCGGGGAGCAGACGCATAGAGAGAGAGGATAGACTGCTTGAGATCCGGTCTCGACTGACCGCCACCGCTGGCGTTGCTAACGGTGCTAGCAGGACGTGGAGGAGCGGTAGGGGCTTCGCCCAGGAAATCCAGCCCTAATAGCGAATCCTTGGTGTTGACTGTCTTAGGCGGCGCCGGGGCAGCTTTGGGGGGGACGTGCCCAGGTACCGGTCCGACGGTGCTTGCCCTCGGTGGAATGTCGCCGCCGCCAATGAGATCGGCGGTAGGCGCTGCACTCCGTGGTGCTGTGCTCTGTCCGGCCTTTCTCACAGACTCCTTCCTCTCTATATTCTGCTTCTCCTTAACTACGCTCAGGGGAATATCGTCGTCGCCGTCGGCGTCCAGCGTAGAAGGGTCCGGCATGGGTCCATCCATGACCCATCTCTTAAGTTCGTACTTAGTCCTGATAAAGTTCTCTATCTTGGCTTCCGACGGAACGTGACCGGCGGCTAGCTTCGACTCCCAGTATTTGTTGGCGCGCGCGTTCCCCCAGCTAAGGATGCTCTTTAGCTGTTCGTCCGTCCATGAGTCGAGGTCGACGGATTTCACTCGCGAGATGTGGGTGCCCATGCCTCGGTGGATGCCCGAACAGCGAATGCAGATAAAGACGCCCAAGTTCCAACTTGCCCATCGCGGATCTGCCGGGCGCGGTTAGCATAGAGCCAAAGTGACGATAATGGTGATTGTATGATAAAGTCTGATTCGCGCTCACGTTTGTTCCTTTTGCAGTCGGCGCATATTTTGTTGGCTTCTAATTTCAGGAGACTCTTGATGGTCTGTTGGTTCTGGGCCGCCCTCTCGGCAGCCGGATTCGGTTGTCTTCTCGACATGATAATCGTTTATCCACGAGGCTTGTTGCGTATTCCACCGATGGGCGAATATAATGGTGGTAAATTTGGCTCAATTTGAAAGTCGGAACGATGGCAGCCTGTTTTATGCGAACTGGCTGGTTTCAGCGGTCATGGTCATAGGCAACATACAATTCCAGGGGAGAGTTCCAAGTCAACAGATCAGGTAGTTTGAACGACTTCCACCGTAACCTTTGTTACTTGGTACTTTGTCAATGATAAGGTACCGTTAGCGGGGAAGTACCTATAAAACTGGGCGACGAGTGGCCAAAGCGCCCGACGGCTAAAGCGCTAGATCTCTGTGGCGCAAGCATTCATTGTCGGTGGCATAACACCTGTGACGACATACATCCATGCCCGAGCATTGCACAGCTTCAGCGAGCTCTCCTATCGCACTACGCTAACCTCAAATAAAGCTACGAAGGATGTAATCAAGCTGCACAGCCAACAAGTGATTCCAAAGATTCCAAATACCCCTAATTACAACTCCCAAGTGGCAAGGAAAATGGTCATTAATAAGCAAGTCCCAGTTCTGGCAACTATATAAATTTTAGATGGTTTTCGAGCCCTTGAATCCTCCTTGACCTAGTCTATTATCTTGTAATATATAGACCCCTTGCTACATTCGATGCGACTGCCTCCGTTCTCAAGCCTCCTCCGCACTCTCTATACCTTCTCTAATTTCGCAAGAGTCCGAGCACCTACTCGATCACCACTTCAACACAGCCACACCCTGAGATCTATGCCAACCATTCCATTTCTAAGTAGTCTATTCGGCTCGAGCTCTTCGTCGTCTAGCAAAATGTCCTACCCAGACCAGAGGACACCGGACGAGTGGCGTGCCGTCCTTTCCAAGGGTAAGTTAATGTCATCAACCCCGCCCCCTCAGCAATCCATGTATTCACGCACCAATCCAGAACAATTCAGGATCCTGAGGGAGAAAGGCACTGAAGCGCCCTATTCTGGGAAGTACGACAAGTTCTTCTCGGATTCCGGCGTCTACACTTGCGCGGGCTGCAACGCACCCCTGTACAAGGCAAGCCATAAGTTCAAGTCCGGATGTGGGTGGCCGGCCTATTTCGACAGCATCCCTGGCGCAGTCACCCGGCACGAGGACAACTCGTTCGGCATGGCGCGGACAGAGATCGTTTGCTCGAACTGCGGCGGTCATCTCGGCCACGTCTTTAAGGGGGAAGGGTACCCTACCCCGACTGACGAGAGACATTGCGTCAATAGCGTCAGTCTGAATTTCTCGTCGGAGGACAAGCCGGTTCAGGAGGAAAAGAATGACAGCGCAACAGAGACCACCTGATAGGGCTTGCACTCTGTAATTATTGTTAGGCACAAAATGCCTGTCAGCACGTTACGGGATGGAGGGCTTCTGATTATTTATGGCGGTCTGTAGGGCTACAGCATATATCCCAATTGAAAAAAAGAAATGATTATTAGAAAACTAAAATCAAATATTTAAAAATTCTTTGAATTACCAATCGTTAGAGTGTCCCTTTTTTGGAGTCTCACACGTTCATCAAGTGGACACCAAACCACCGATTACATTGCAGTAATATCACAAGCATGTTTTATCGGTGGCCTCTCTTATTCCGGTTTTTCGTTTCGTCTCTCTTATTGTTCAGTAGGTTCATCAGAGTGAGTGTATGCAAGACTTGGGGGTGCATGGTCATGAGCCCGTCATGAGGCATTCATTTTTGACTGCATACCGGGCCGAGTTCTCTGCACATAAATATATATCCTACAATACCTCACCCGGCTGATTTCATTTTGGCGTTCCCCTGCACACTGGCTTTTACAAAATGGGGAAGATGCTTTTATGACACTCAATAGTCATAGTCGGAGATAGGAAAGGATGATCTCGTATGAGCATAAACCCGGCTGCGTCGGGAAAATCAGCCAACCTGGTGACAGGAAAAGGGGATAAGGTTCAAATTATTCAACAGTGTCCTAAAGAGTTCTCACACGTCCCTAAGTCGAATGGCAGAACGTCAACTCTATCTCTCCGCTCAACTAGTCTGGTTCAAGCTATCTATATTTATCTAACGATGCCATTCCACCTTGCCAGTTCCTCTAGAACTTCTTCATCATTTCGAGACCAGCACTTCCACTCTAATGCTTTCTATGTAAAAGTTCATTTCTGCTCTTTGCATGCCTGTACACTAGTTGTGTGTTAACCAGTTCTACACTCTTTGCAACATCAACTAGTCTTCGCTTTTGCCCCCTTTGTGCAGCACTACCTGTAACGACATCAGACTCGAAGACGGGATATCCCTTCGTTCAATCATACCTGCACACAGAAGCTCATTGCGTAGATATCCCCTACAATCATTATCCCCTACAATCATTATCCCCTACAATCATTATCCCCTGCTATCATCATCTTCTGCCATCATCCCCTATCACCGCCAGGATGCCTATGAAAAGAATCGTCCTCAAGAGCCCTAGCGGTGCCTCTGAACCAGGAAACAGCCCTAGCCCTTCCCCGGAAGGCGCCGCATCTGCGGAAGATGGGGTCCCTGTCAGACGGACCGGAATGGTTACACGCTCGATGACGCGCAACGCGATAGTCAAGCGCATCAAGCTAGTCAACCGCAACAGCAGGGACCCCAAACACACCGGAACGGTTACACGCTCGATGGCGCGCAACGCGAGAGCCAAGCGCCTCGAGCTGGTCAACCGTGACAGCCCGGCCGCACCGGCAGTGCCTGCAGTAGCCCCAGACGGGCCAGACCCGAACCTACCGAGCGTCATCAAGATGTTTAGCAACGGCAGAATCAGCCTGATCAGGCATGTGGCCGAGAATTGCCTGGTGTATCGGCGCAGCGACGACCAGAGCGACGTTGTGGAGTACTACTACGGCGGCCGCCTCTTCAAGCTCTGGGACACCAGGACACGGCTTGTCATCTACGAAAGCCTCGCCGATAACCCAATCGTTAGTTCTGGGGGTCGTGTACGTCCGGACCTATATTACGACGTATATTACCGCCACTATCACTTCACGTACCCTCTCGAGCTTCTTGAGAAACACTAACAGGATGCTGCCTACTTACTCATGACCTCCCATAAGACCCCATACGACAACCGCCACTTATACGAGGTAATGTCGACGATCTAAGCAGCGCCCAACAGCGTTCTTCCTGGATTTTCGAGCGTGACCATCCTCGCGCTATCGAGGACTTTTGACTTTGGATGTGTTGACTTGGGCCCTTTTTCGCTTTCGAGGTCGGGATTTTGACTTTGGAGTTTTCGAATTTTGGGTTCTGAACTTTATCTTGTGCGCCGCGATCACATGCCACGACTTTCGAATATACCCATTTCTTTTCCATCAGCATTTTATCCTCTTCCCTGCCAGTTCTGCCGCACTCGACCCTGATTATTCTTTCGAATTCCCAAATGCCCGGAGTTTGTGCAACACTTCTCCGGCACCGGCCGGCGGCGCGACTTTCACGACGACTATTACGATGACGACGACATGGAGCACCAAGCTACTCTGCTTTACTGCTTGAATGCACCTCGGACTTACTCAATTTATGATACCCCTTCCCGCATCTGTTGGTTGGATTTTGTCTAGGATGGCTATGGAACCAGGGTGGGGGGTTGTGGGAGGGAGAGGCCCAAAAGGGGGGGGGAGGGGCCCAAAAGGGGGCGGGGAGAGAGGCGAGCGGCGTTCTCGGGTGGGATACACATAGCTAGGTTTAAACATTAATAACCAAGCTCTTTCAACCAATCGTGGCGATTCTGGCGGGCTTTCGAAATAACTATATAAATATTTTGTAACAAATCCTCGTCCTTTCCCGTAGGAGAGGCACTGTGCTTCTGTCGACAGCACATCAAGTCTTTATGCAGGTTGGGGCCGGGCCGCCGGTGGCGCGATGCGTGTGCGAGGTATAATCAATATATTTCGGGGGCCAAGCAACTACCTTCGTTAGACATGCTGGTTTTAATTAGGCAGTCGGCACCGGGGATATAGAGTCTTCCACAAATCGGCGCACGCGCTTCTTCGTATTCGAGCTTCGATGCAACGCCAGATGCAGGCTAGACCAGACTCCGCAGTCTCGGGTTCAATAGGTGCTTATAGCCGTTCGACACCGGGTGTTCTGAGTCCTCGGAGATCCTTAGTACCTAGGTAGGAATAAGCGTCCTCTTGCGCATCATAATCTGTATATTCCCATATACAAACATACTTGAAATGTAGCGAGCAGCCACGGAACCCAAGAAGATGCATTTGTCTCGAACTTTCATCCCCGTTGCCGCTGCCGCGGCCGTCTCCCGCACGACAGCCCAGTTCAGCGGAGAACTCCCTAGCCCCGAGGAGTACAGCTGGGACCTGATCAACTGGCAGGCCGGGCTTTCGCACGGTAATCCGGCGCTTCCATCTACAAGTTTCTATGGTACGTTCACACTAGTAGTACCCGACTATCTGCGGAATAAGCGAGACTGACATGTATACGTGCAAGTCTTCGGCGTCCAAGGCCCCGAGTTCGCAGGCATTACGGCCTTCTCGGCTCACTGCCAAGGATACGGCCAGACCGGCATCCCTTACACCTCGAACTACACGGATTGCGCCTCGGAGACCGGCAGCTCGGTCGCCGCGCGCATCATAGAAGCTCCCGCCGGCGAGAACCGCGCTCACCTGGCCATCAGCTACTTTTTCACCACAGAGTAAGTACAGATTGATATATAAACCGGGTACGTATCCGCCGCGTGTTCCTAACGTACTTGGCTGTAGGGGAAGGATGTGGAACATCACGGCATATGTGCTGCAGGACTGGGCTGGCAGGCGTGCTCCCCATAACTTGACAGCTGTGCCCGCGGAAGTAAGGTGAAGTGAGTTTCGTTGGTATACGTACGACATGCGATGTATTCCAAAGTATACCATCAGCTTTGAGCGCTTATGACTTAAAATGCACCCCAATAACTTATATTATACTGCGAACAGTAATTGACTTAATAGAGGACTCTAGTGACTCGGTTATTACATGGCTTGGAAGCAGCTGTACAGTATGACAGTTCTCAGCAACACCTAGCAACTTTTGTCGAAATGTAAGGTTGAATACTCCTTAAATTCCAAACTAAGTGACCCCCTTGAAGGTTTGGGAACTACACAACTACCTCGGTATACATACACAGAATTGTGGGTCGTCTAGTTCCCCTTTTTCCAACACCTATTCCACAATTTCAACGAGTACAGCAGCCAGAGGCTCGAGATGCCTCGAAATCATTCTTGTGGTGCAGTGTGTACACTTTCATTCTCACTACTCTACCACCTCGTGGTCTTTAGCCGACGTCCGGGGACTTGACAGATCCTCTTCTCTTTTAGTGCCATCACCTTTGACCTCGTTATCCTCATTGAACCCTCATCAACAACAGTTGTGTTTCATTAACGGGTTGCATTGCGTGTCGGCTTGCGTGATGTTGAAGCCCAATTTGATAGCAGTTGTTGACTGTCTGTGCAAATGTTCCGGCTTCTAATCCTAACGACCATACCACCCACTCTATTCGCCTCCTGGCATGACCGGGAAACCGGTGTCATTGTCAATGGAGCCGGCCGAATGTCTCTGGAAAGTGCACATTTCACGTATACCAGTTTCGACTAATTACCGAAATGGAGCGGTTGAGGCAATAATGTACATGACGGCCCGGCCGTTCATATTAGGTTTGGATACTGACCGTCTGACTATCATTTTCGAGTCGCGACGGCCTTGATTAGATCAGAAGGGTATCAGTCCTGGGATTGCTCTCCCTCCTAAGGCGGTTGTGCTGGATTAGGGGGTTTGGAATGGAGGGCTGGAACGGGGGCTAGAATAGGGGCTGGAATAGGGGTAACTGAACGAATCACACCTCTCTGCATATACAGTCGTGTAACCTCCAGGTCTCCTAGGGCAGACGCTTAAAAGGTAATTCAGCGCGTATTTAGCCTGTGTTTGAAACGTTTAACCTCTGCAAAATGATAATCTTGGCATTAGATAGCCCACCAAGCAAACTATGAGCTGACCTCTCCGCTTCTGTAAGCCTGCGTTGGCCAGCTTCTTTTTGACCACCGTCGAATGGTGAGAGTTGCTGCTGTCATCAGCATATGTTCATATACCACGGAAGATGCCAGCTGGTGGGAGCTGCTCCTGTGCTTACCATTCGCCCGTTCGATTTTCGCCCTCTCAGACAAGGCATCCTCAAATGGGGCCCGATAATTCCGCTCACCAGAGGAAAGGTCAACTTAGGAATAGGAATATCACCCTGAGGTAGCCTCGGGTATTAAGCAGTGTTCCATCACTGGGCGAAAAACACCTCTCACAGTTTAATCGAACGCCTGATTATATCTGGGATATTAAGAGGCACTAGATTGGCAAAGGTTAGCTAGGATGACTACCCCTTAAATTCAATATTGGGTGACCAGCCTCGGGGGCTTGGGCGCCGCGTAATTGTGTATACACGAAGGTGTGGCCGTCCGATTATCCTAGTTCCTGTCGTATAATTAATTATAAGATGCATGTCAGGCGGAAAAGGCGAACTGAAGACGAAGTCAATAAACCACAACATAGCCCGTAATTGTAGGAATACTAGGATATAATTGCACCATAAGGAAAAGTAGCGGAATGGAAGTGCTAATGGAGGTAAAGTTAGGTAAGATCGTACTGCTATAGAAGCCACATCCTGAATTCTTCTGATTAACATAATTAAGTTTTTGGCTACGCATATTCAAACCCTTAATTGTCTTTCAGTTACTCGACCCGACGGCCGACAATACGCGTGTATTTGCGTGCAGCTTTCGATCCTTGCCATGCATGACTACGTCAACCGCTCCGGCTGATCTCGCGTTCGCGCCTCGAAAGAAGGCACATTATATAACCCGAGGATTCCGTCCCCTATCTTCTACCTTTATACATTCCGACGCGTGAAAAATGAGAGTATTTGTACCGTTACGAGTGAATAACTCGACGTACCTTAGACGTTCACAAACGCCCAAAGAGGTGACCGCCGACGGGAGTCAGTACGACAGTGGTGGATGCCACACAGCCCACGCTACGTGACTGCTCCGACACACGCACATCGCGTTGGCCTACAGAGCTGGCCGCAGACATTCATCACAGTGCCTACCTCACCGTGGTATCCCGCGCCACGTACAGGTTATCCACGAGAATAGACACCGTGCCCTTGACGCTGGCGCCCTGGGGTATCCGCTGGGTATCGAGCCTGCGAAACCCTGCCAGGACCAGACGGTGCCCTCATGCCGTGCATAGAACGTCGCCGTGGAGGCCGAGCAGCCTTTTGGGGCCACGCTCGAGTCAATGACGATGACGCGGTTCTTGGACGCCTCGCCGTACTCAACCACCAGGCGCACCTCGTTTTGACCACGGAACTGGTACACCCACTATGCGTTGTACACGAGCACGGTCTTGTATCCTGTGCCCGGCACCAGGCCCGAAACGAGAGGGTGTCGGATCGCGTGGGTCTGCTGCGTGGTGCCGTTGACCGCCTTCTTGAACGAGAACGTGACGCGGCCGGCGTTGGGCGGGCTCCAAGATGTGGTGGACTGCAACTCGAAGGCACCGTCGCCGTCGTCGGTCCAGGGGGCGGGGTCCATGGGTGAGGCGTCGAAGTCGCCGTTGACGAGCAGGAGTCATTGTCATCCACCTCGGTCATGAACACCTCGTCAATGAGCAGCGCGTAGATCCCCGGATTGGGGCGTGCAAGAAGTAGGTGAGCTCTAGTGCTGTTGTTTCGTTGAAAGCCACGATAGGCGTGCTGAACAGCTTCTACAGTGTCCCCGCCGTAGTCGGTAGTGAGGGTAAGTGTTCGGATCCGAAATAGCCTGAGACCTGCCCGTACGAAGTTGCTACTCCGGGGGCTAGTTTGCCTCGGTACGGAAACCCGACCTGGTAGGTCTTTCCAGGCGTGATGGTGATGCGTTGGTGTAGATCGACTGCGCGCCTATGGTACTATTATGTTTCGTGGTAATCGCTAGCGCACCGGCTCGATAACCCGCGGCAGCTGGCGCCGCGGTTGCCGCGACGAAGGATCCTGTATATGAGGATACGCTGCGAATGGTGAAGGTCCACGACTGCTCGTCAGAATCGGCTTCGAAGCCCGGGCTGAGGACGGCGTTGGGAGCTGGAGATGTCTGACCAAGCTGGCAGGTCGTCACGAGGGTAGAGGAGGCGGTCGTTGCAGCGCTCGTTGTCGGGGCTTGATGTCAGGGAGGCTACGGATGATAGTGTTGAAGTGCTCGAGACCGTAGCCAGCGAGGAGGACGTGGCTGTTTCTATGGCCGTAATGCACTCGGTAACAGTACGAGGTGCGTCGGCGGATTCAAATGTTGTGGTGGCTGAGACCGTAGATGTCAACGTCTGATCGGGCAGCCGGCGTGACGGTGACGGCCACCGTAGAAGTAATGACGATCGTGATCGGGACCACGGTGCTTAGCGTCACCGCAGCATTGTCAGTACCAACCGCAGTGGAGCTCGTTGTCGCCGTGGTGGTCTGTAAGACTATCCTGACGTTCAAGGCGATGAACGTGGAGGAAAGCGTCGCCCATGGGAGAGCACTCGAAGAGCAAACTGTACTCATCGACTCGTCACCGCTAGCTATAGTGCGTGTGTGTGTCATGGTCGCGGTTTTACTGTTTCCGACAGTTGTAGTGGCAGCAGACGTTTCCTGCTTTTCGCCATGCGCATATACGACGTACCGGACTTTCTCCTGTACAACCTTGGCGAGACGGATAGTGTGAAGAACCTTGGCCGGGTAGTGGGAGCCTGGGTAGCCGGTTTGTGCATGTCGTAGACCCGATTCCTCGCAGGCTTGAGAGGCTGCTTTAGCGTCGCAACCGGGTACGTTGTACGGGAAACCCGCCCGCACATGAAGATCTAAATACCGCGTCTTGGGCGGCGGACTCACAGTGACGACCGTTACGGGTAGAGGTCGCCACGAATGTCACTGCCGTGGATATGAAGGAGACGATCGTTTCCGTGGCCGCAAACTCAGTGAACACGACAGTAGAGGCGATAGTTTGCATAGGTGTAGAAACGGCAAGAATCGTTGTCGCCGCCGTAGTGGTCTGTATGCTAGTGGTTGCTGTTGTGCCAAACGAAGCTGTGCTGCTCACATCCGAAACGGTTGTTGCGATCGAATTCGTCACTGTATCTGTTTGAGCGATTGAAGAAACTGTTGCTGTGCGGAACCCAGATTCAAAGGTTAGGGGGAAATTATCTCAGTCAACGTTGTCCTTGACGACTCCACAAGTGTCTCGGTGACTGTGACAGGGACTGTCTGTTCAGATTTGAGAGTAGTCACACGGGCCGCGACATTTGATCCTGGGACCGTCTCCACAAGAGTCGTAACAAACACATCTGTGGGAGTAGCGAAGCTAGTCACATCGATGGTGACGGTCTCCCGAGCTCTGAGCTCCTTCATAGACGGTTGTCGTTGTCCTCACGTGGTCAAGGGCTTTGCCAGTCCCCGTCACGTATTCGGCCTCTGTGGACGTTGAGGTAGACGGCGCGGTTGTCGTAACCGTCGTAGTAGGTAGACTCTCGAGCAGAGAACTACAGAAGCACGACGCACGGGTTGGTGAAGCCCGTAGCGCGGATACGCAAGGGTTGCGGGAGCACGGTTTTGCCAATACTGCCCCCCAAAAGGAGGGCAGCACAAGGAAGACTGACACCATTTCCAAACAAATTGAAGAAAGAGCGGACGTAAGATATGCCTTGAGAGACGATCATTTACACGATACCAGCGGGGGAAAATATTTCACGTCGGCCGGGCATCCCTTTTAAGGGCAACTTTGTTGACATTTCACTTGACGGACTATAACAGCCTAGCCATCCCGCTAGTCACTCACTCGCATTGCACAGAAGGCGACACGTCTGGAACCCGCTTCCTTGCTTATTTGCACGACGTTTTCGGGTGATCTCCTTCTCCTTTTAACGAGACTACTCCGTTGTCGAAAGCCACATTATACGCAAGAGGGTGGGTTAGAAAGGGGCTTAAGCCTGACATCCGGTATTTAACATTATCGACGTCGAGTAATGGCTCATGATGGAGTGGAATCAGCGGTTGAAATCAAGGTAGATAAAGGCAGAGGTAAGACATGCAAATAGGCATGTCAGTTGTAAGTTGTAAGACGTTGCGGCTGAACGACCTTCAAGGGGGTAGAGTCGAGACCTATCAGAGCTGTCCAATCGCAGTTCAGGCACTTCCAACACAGGCAATTTCTACCTGGACCCACACTTCCCAGCAGCCGGGGTTAGGTATCTGTCTTATGTATATAAGTACCTAGGTACTGCCAATTGCAGTCGGTTCGGTGGTCAGTGCGGAGACAAGTTGTTCCCCCACCGACAAAATTTCGGGAGCTTTGGTGGGCTTCCCGGGGGCGGGCATTGAATTTCGAGGCCCTGGGTAGCCGCCTTGCAAGGTAGAAACACCAAGATCCAGACATACTATCAGTAACTTGCACCCAAGCTCAACATCAGCGCTCAACTCTGAACCCCCCGAGAACTTATAATTCCTTTCTTTGACCATCTGTGCTCTCGGGAGCTTTCCTAGTCGTCACCATGGCGATGAGTGCGTCCATATAGCCCCACCTTGCATATGGGATATTCAATACTGACATGACGATAAACAGATCTTGATCTTAGTAATGGTGCGCGAAGAAGAGTGCCCGCTTGATATAATCTCCTGGATGCTGACTTGACGCTTGTACAGCGGCGGTTATGAAGGATGAGATGGGGCGGCCCTTTATCGTCGTGAGAGAGTCAGTGCACCGCCAACCTACACTGACGACAGCTCCAACTCTAACCGTCGTGGTTGCAGTCAAGGCAAGAAAAGGCGCCAGTACGGTAACGAAGCCGTCAAAAACCACATTCTCGCCGCACGAACCGTCGCAAACATCGTCAAGACGTCCCTAGGTCCTCGAGGTCTCGACAAGATCCTCATCTCCCCCGACGGAGACATCACAGTAACAAACGATGGAGCCACCATCCTACAGCAAATGGAAATCTCAAATCACGTAGCCAAGCTGCTGGTCGAACTCTCTAAATCACAAGATGACGAGATCGGCGATGGCACAACCGGTGTCGTCGTCTTAGCAGGTGCACTTCTCGAGCAGGCTGCCGACCTGATAGACAAGGGCATTCACCCCATCCGTATAGCAGATGGCTACGACCAGGCCTGCGATATCGCAGTAGCAGAGCTTGACCGGATATCAGATACCATCGAGTTCACCCGGGAACACACAGAGAACCTCGTTAAGGTAGCACGAACGAGTTTGGGCAGCAAGATCGTCTCCAAGGCGCACGATCAGTTTTCCAACATCGCTGTCGATGCCGTCCTCTCCGTCGCCGACCTAGAACGAAAAGATGTTGATTTCGAGCTAATTAAGGTAGATGGCAAGGTCGGCGGTGCTTTAGAAGACTCCATTCTGGTCAAGGGTGTCATCGTCGACAAGGACTTCTCCCACCCACAGATGCCCTCCGAAGTTAGGGATGCCAAGATTGCCATCCTAACCTGCGCCTTCGAACCCCCGAAGCCAAAGACAAAGCATAAGCTGGAGATCTCATCCGTCGAAGAGTTCAAGAAGCTGCAAAATTACGAGCGGGAGAAGTTCATCGAGATGATCCAGCAGATCAAGGATGCCGGCGCAAACTTGGCTATCTGTCAGTGGGGATTTGATGATGAGGCAAACCACCTACTATTACAAAACAACCTTCCCGCCGTGAGATGGGTAGGCGGTCCAGAGATCGAACTGATTGCTATCGCGACGAACGGCAGGATAGTACCGAGATTCGAGGATTTAAAGCCCGAGAAGCTGGGGACGGCCGGCGTCGTACGGGAGATGACCTTTGGTACCACTAGGGAGAAGATGCTCGTTATCGAGGAATGTGCCAACACAAGAGCTGTCACAATATTCGTCAGAGGCAGCAACAAGATGGTAGGCTCACCCTCACTTATCGATATGATCTCATCCGGGAAATGCTAACATAATCGTAGATCATCGATGAAGCGAAACGGTCACTCCACGATGCCCTCTGCGTAGTCCGGAACCTGGTCCGCGACAACCGCGTCGTGTACGGCGGCGGCGCAGCCGAGATCGCCTGCTCCCTGGCGGTGGAGGACGCGGCCGTGCAGACGCCCGGGCTCGAGCAGTACGCCATGCGCGCCTTCTCGGAGGCGCTGGACGCGGTGCCCATGGCGCTCGCTGAGAACAGCGGCCTGAACCCGATCGCGACGCTCGCCGAGGTCAAGTCGCAGCAGGTCAAGGGCGGCGATTCGGCGCGCGGCAGGCTCGGCGTCGACTGCATGAGCGGGGGCAGCAACAACATGAAGGAGGCCTTCGTCATCGACCCGCTCATCGGCAAGCGCCAGCAGCTCATGCTCGCCACCCAGCTGTGCCGTATGGTCCTCAAGGTCAACAACGTCATCGTAAGCGGCTCCGGGGACCAGGACTTCTAGTATCCGTCTATCTGTATAGGTTGATCTAGTTACGGAGGTAACCGTGGCGCCGGTGTGGTGTCATGGGGATGTGGCATAAATAGGGTGGTATAAGGATGGCACCACCAGGCCCCGTCCGGCCTTTTATGTCCGATCGAGGGAGACAAGAGGACTAGACAGATAGATGGATGGGCAGATGACCGTCAACAGGTCAAGGGAAGATACCTACCTAGATGCCTAATCAATCAGTGTTGGGAGCTAAAAGTAAGGAGTCAAGCTCAAGTCCGTGAAGATCTTTCACTTCTCACCCTGCAAAATTGTCATGACACTGTCGTTAAACTCCCTCTCTAACCAGATTCCTAGCGTTTCTTATGTGTTGGTATTTCGAGGTACCGTTTCGTCTTGAACGCGATGTGCTAAGAGGTATAGATAGACAAACAGATGCTCAACCCCAGCGCGTAGCCAGACCATTATCTACATGAAGAGCTTAGTTCGATAGCCGAGCCGCTATGTACAGCGAGTGTAGAATCCGACCCCCTACCGATTATTTATCTACTACCTACCCTAAGCTACACACCAGAATAAACACCAACAACCTAGACGTACTCTCCACGCCTCGCCTTACATCAATACTATCTCCGAAGCCGTCTGACGAAACCACATCACACCGAGCTCTTGTTTATACGCGCCAAAATAGGGAAATGCATGCACACGCTTGAATAGATACTAGACGCGCTAGGCAGTATGTGCATTTCCGCAACAAGATAAAAGATCCAAAAAACAGTATAATGTGTAATAATAGTAGACGCCTGAATGATAGGACGACGCTATGATCGCTGCGACCACTCGTCTTTGCATCCCGGATCGTGTCCGCGTTCGCGCTCGTGTATACCTATCTCTATGTCCTTTCTTCCCTTTTCTCCCCTTGCGAGTCCTATTCGTGTATGCACGGCATGCATCGACGTCCTTCGCCTTTCCTCTCCCTGGTCCTCTCTCCTTTATACTCTATTAACAACCGAACACGAACAAACCGACCGACCAACCAAACCCATCTTCCACCCTTTTCTTTCCCACCATCTCGTAACATCCCTACGCGAACCCGAACCCCTGCGCGTTCTCGAGCGCCATGCACAGGCGCTCCCGCAGGACCTCGCGGTCGCGGTACTCGGGCAGCAGCAGGGTGCCGTAGCAGGTGTAGGCGGTGGGGAGGTGTCCCCTGTCGCCGGTCTCCTCGCCGTTGCGCTGGACGACGAACTGGACGTTGCGGAGGCCGCCGACGGGGACGCGGTCCGAGGCGGTGACGAACTCGAGCAGGCGGCGGCGCATGGCCGGGTCGAAGCGGCGCACGACGGCCCAGAAGTCGCGCACGGCACGGTGGGACGCGTCCCAGCCCACGTAGCGCGCCGCGCGCCGCAGCTCCGCCACGTCGATGTCGCGGTCCTTCTGCTCGCCCTCGACGAGCGACTGCAGTAGCGCTGGGGTTAGGAGGCCCAGAGCCTTGGGCTGCAGGCACCGCCGGAACCCGCGCGCGAGCGCAGCGAACTGCGGCTCCACCGACACCGTCGTCAGGTACCGGATGTAGTCGCTGACGTACGCGTTGCGGTTGTCGCCCGTGACGGCGGGGGCGTCACTGGGGTTCGACGCCGGCAGCGGTTCCGCGTCGGGCCGGCCGAAGAATTGCGGCCAGTGCTCCTCCTCGCCGTCCTGCTCCGAGTGGGGCTGCATCTTGCGGGAGATCGGCTGGTCGAACATGGACGTGCTGAACTCGTAGGTAAGGGCGAATACGTCCTCTACAGCGCCGTCTCTCTCGTTCCATTCGAGGAGCGTCGTCAGGCCGTTGGCAAGGTCTGGCCATCCATCCGCAATATGGTGGAGTTCTGTGACGGGCTCGCCCAAGAGTTTCTGGTAGAGCGCCTTCGGAAAGGTGACTGGGAGAGTGAGGCCGTTGTAGACGGCTAGCGATATTAACAGCCCGATAAGTTCAAACTTCCACTCGGGCTGGACAGAGCCAGGCTGGAACCACGTCATGCGTGTTCTGTCATCGACCGTGAATGCGCCGTAGTCCGGGTTCAGAGCTTCAGCAATGGCAAGGCGAAAGAACTCCTGTTGCACACCCCCGGAATCGAAACCTTCCTCGCCGGTATCCTCCCCAAGATGGACCTTCAAAGGTCGCATGAGCTCGCGCTCTTCTCGCCTCCACAGTTGATCGAAAGCATCCTCGAGCACCGTCTCACGGCCAATGCTTAAGATCAAATATTTTGACGAAGGGACTTTGAGCATGTCTTGTAACAGGTTCCTTTGATGTGGCTCTACTACGAGAGTGGTTCGTTCGACAATATCATGGATGCGCTCTTGCAACGAACTAGATTCTTCATATGCGCGACTCATATGCGAGAAGTTGATAGCCCGAAAGTAGGACACCCGAGCTGCGGGCGTGAACAGGTAGGGATGATCTAAAAGATGGATCCTCTGCGCCGGGTTGAAAGTCAGCCATGAGACTGGCATCTGAATCGGGTCGAGTCGTTCACCAAAATATTCGGTGAAGAAGGACATATCTCCCAGGAGGAGGGATTGGCGTTTCTGATCTGTCTACGAGTTAGCCTAGCTTTTCGAGTATTGGCGGGAGAATACGAACACATGGCAGCAGTTAGCGCTAGAGCGCCGCTGAAAGGGCCATCTCCAGATACGTCGGCTTTGCCCTCCCACTCCCTGAGCATCACCGCTCTCGCCCAGTCGAGGACGAGGATTGGGACTCTCTTCTCATGCATGCTCCTCTCGGCTTTGGAGACAGTCAGTGGAGATTGCGACGCAGATTCGAGGTGAGTAAGAAACACTTCAACAACATCTTTCTCCTGCTCCCGTTTCGAGTCTCGGTCGAATTCCATGAGCAAGTCGAAACGACGCCGTGCAGGGATTACGGCAAGGAGTCTCTTGGCAAGTCTGAGAGCCAGGTCGTCCGTAAACACGTCTTCATATTGTAAGCACAAAGAAGTCGGCTGACGGGCCACAGCTCCGCCATTGGTAAGCGTCAGTCCATGAGCTCGGATACGAGACATATCAACGAGTTGCCTCGAATCGGTGACCAACGGAGCCGCAGCAACGAGAGCATGCAGACAGATAGACAAGAGGAAACCAGCTTCTGCGTTGGTGAAGGAATTCCTCGATCGAGGAAACAATTTTGACGTCGGCGACCTAGAGGACTGTAAAGGTTTGGGAGGGGCAAAGAGATCCGAAAGAGCGATCCAGAGACTGTCAAACACAAGACTCGGGGCGGCCCTGGTCAAGCGCAGCATGCAATACCATAGACTATACGAGTCAATCAGGCCATCACGACCAGTAAAAGATTCCAATACCGCACGAGGATCGCTGAGCACGCTGAAGATGCTTTGTTCAACAAAAAGCTTCCATTGAAGCCTCAGGTTTTGAGGGTAAGATTTCGTAGTCCTCCGTTCCCTCTTCCATGATTTCAGTGGACTAGAGCGGTACTTTGCAGTCTCATTGCCGCTTATGGCTGAAGGTTCCAGCAAATGACTTTCGCAAGTGGCGTCTTCTTGGAGAACATCGCAGAGAAAATCAATTGCTTGGATATTAAGGCGTGACATTGACTGTGGAAGAAAATGGTCCAGTTCGGAAGTCGCGTCCAGGCTGTTAGCGACTGGCTGATAACCGAAGGTCTCCTCCGGCGTCCTCGGAGGCACCCCTGAACTACTCGAGGCGTCATCCCCACTGACGCCATCTAGCTGGAGTCGCCATTCATCTCGACGCAGCTGCCGGTTCTCAGGATCTGGACTCTGTTCATCCGACTCGGTGTCCAGTGCCTTAGCTATCGACAGTTGTGACGCAGTCCGGGTTACCTTAGATGGCCGTATTAAGCCCTTGGAGACCATTTCTGGTTGATTTGAGCGTGTAGGAGGTGATGGAAGCCCAACATCACTAGGGACGGATGGGATCGATTCTATAGTGCTTTTAGTTGGCGGCTTGGTTAAGGACGATGTACGTATCCGAGCATGCGAGCTTTTTCTCGAATGCGACGGCGGGCGTCGGGAGGGCGGTGTGTCTACAGAACGCTGGCGCTCTAAATTACCGCTGCGTCGAACTTCTGAACTAGTTTCCCCGTTTGAACCAGAAGTAGGCGTCAATGAATCCTCTTGGTCGCCTTCGTTAGGCACTTTACCGTACGCACGAGGTCTTACGCCGGACGATGAGACCGTGGATGTCGCAAATAAGTCATCTTCCGCATCGTCCCTAGACGATGAATTTGCTGTGGTTTCGCTCTGTGGACTGTCTGAACCGTTGACGGCCGCCTCAGCCTTCTCTGCGATTGCATCCAGGGTATTAGGCGTCAACCATTCCAACATCTTGAACGCTACCGTACCGAAGACGTTGGCTGCAAAGGACCTGTAGTCCTTGCTTACTTCCTTCTCACTTATGTGGACTTCTGTGGAACCAGGAGGGTTCGCTGGTGGCTCACCCTTTCGTCCGAGATCTGGCGATATCTCATTGGGCTTTAGGTTGGCTGCAGTCGGTGTATAAGACGTGGATGAAGGGCGTTCGGAGGCTCGCTTAGTGGAATTGCCTCTTAGTCTCTCGTTTGGAGCATCTTGTTGCGAATGTCCATGTCCATGTCCATTGGCAGGTTTAAAGCGCCGGCGCTTACTCTCAGCTGAGGGCGAGGTACACTTGGCGGAGAAAGTGAGCGGCTTGACAGAATCGCTGGGCTTGGTGGGAGGTTGAAGGTTAGGACATAACCGACTTTCGGGGTTATCCTGACCAGCCAGGTATACGGCCAACGTCCTTGCGCTGGTCGGGTTATACCGTCGAATCGGGGCTTTCCCAGCCAACCGTCTCCGGCAAGTGAAGCACGAAGATGTAGAGCAGTCGCTGACGCCGCAGCCATATCGTAGCTGGACCACGAACCTCTCCACTAGGAGTTGGAGGTAATAGCGCCGGCTCGCGCGGTGAATAGTGTAAACCCTCTTCGGGTCTTCCACGTCGATAACGAAGTCTCTTAATTCGGACGGGCTGTCGAAAGGTAGTCGGGGAAACGGGACTTGCTCCCATAGGGCCGCTAAGACTTCGGCTTCGAGAGCGCTGTGTCCAGGACCAGGACCATGCCCATGACCATGTTCGTCATGATGTTCGGACAGATGGGCGAGGACGTTGTGCGTCATGTCATGAGGAAAAGGGATGTCGTCTAGGTATCGCAGCCTGCTTTGGAGGCTGTCGGCAGAGTTAGACAGATAGGGTGGTCTATAATAAATCTGCGGGCATGCAAACGGCAAGGCAAGGCGACGCGAGGCTAGACGGAAGTAAGACAAGGCTCCGGATCGATTGACGTCGAGCTAATACATGCGAAGACACACTCTAATCATACGAAAAATTAGTTACATAGAAAGTGAATACGGTAATAAGTGGGATTAGGTAGCTTTGGGCCCCATTGCTAAAGACAGAGCCGAGTTTCAATTCGAAGGAGAGCGGGAAAAGGTGAAAGTATTCGGACTGGCAGTGAACAAATATGCAGACAATGAATCGTCATTTACCAGATGTTTAACGGTGCCGATACCCATCACCAACTCGGCTGACTTTCAAGGCCTTATGGAGGCGATGCGGCAACCTGCAGTCAGCCTACATAACGGGGGCTGTATCTAGTAAAGACGGGTTTGTGCACGGACCAGTTCCAATTCACCGGATCCTCGTTCAAACGATTTAGCATTGCAGACACTCCCGTTACTGCCAAGAGATCAAGTCAGGGACTTGATTTGCCGAGAGGAAAGTGTCACTATTTTGGCCCTGCAGCCTCATATGCAAGCACTGACTCACATACGATGAAGTGTTAAGAATTTGATTAGTACCGCTAATCGCCACTCTAATATCTATCCGTTTTAGTAATCCCCTATACTTACACGAACTCTGTACAGTGATTGCTGAGTGCGACAATGGCACCGGACTGCATTAGACGCATGTTATACGCCAGTGGATCGGCATCTTCTAGCAACTGCTGCATTACATGGAACCTTCCAAAGCTTCAAGAGTGAGGAGAATTCAAGGTGAGGAACATTTCTGAGAAAATGGAAGACAAGGATTCCGTCAAGCAGAACCGGGCCGAGGCCTTTTTGTAATGTAATGCAATTTCCTTGTTTAACATTGATGTTGTTGCATTACTGCGATGATGCTATCCGTACCATTTTCGGGCTAGCGTTGTGCCTGTACTGCAGTCCAAGGATTTATAGCTAAGCAGGCGAGTAGGCAGGTACAAGCGCAAATACGGTAAGTCCAAGTAATCTTCGAGGGATCCCTTTGCGGTTGCCCCTTCTGGCCGCCGACTTTGACGTAACTCCTGCCGGAATGACTGCATGGGTGGGATCCAGTAAGTACATATACCCGTGTTGTTCCAAGTACCCAGTTATATGGAAAAGATTCTGGGAAGAAACCCACCCAAGGCTCGAAGCGCCACCAAAACTTATTAATTACACTCACGAAGTCGATTTAATCCCTCCCACCAACTTCCCCATAAAATCGAACCCCTCGTGACGCTTTTGTAAATTCCCTACACCTTCGACTACATTCCTACTACTACATCTAGCCCTGCCATATTATTGTTGTATGGTTCGTTGCAGAACTTCTTGCTAAGGGACTCTCAGCAATCTCATCTACACTCACTGGAACCAGCCCCTAGACTTTTCCTCTCTTCACCTAACATTTAGACCGTTGTGGCTGGGTGCTGTCACCCGAACTCTGGGGGGATTTTTTTTCTTCCACCAATTATACTTGCCCTGGATACATAAATCACAATTGGCCGTACTCCGGTTCTTCGGAGGGTAGAAGGACGTTGTCGCCTCCTTAAAATTTCTCCCCGTCTATTCAATTCACTCGAGTTACAAGGCCTTTACTCTCTTCTTCCCTAACATATAGGGTATTCAGGATACCGTTGATTTCACCTTAACGAATCCTCCGCTACCGTATTCACCCTTACGCTCGTCCTCGATTTAACCGTCACCATGGCCACGATCACAGCCAGCCGGACCTCAGGCAATGGCCATCTGGGCAAACAAGATGCTGCACCATCGTCGCACCAGTTCACTTGTAATACTTGCCAGGTAGCCTTTCGCTTCGCTGATACTCAGAAGGGTCATATGAAGAGTGATTGGCAGTAAGTCAACCGTTCGTGTTTGCTGACTTGGCCTGTCACATTCAGTCGGCGAATCAAAATTGGATCTAACCTTGACCGTTTCTTACAGCCGGTATAACCTCAAGCGTCGTGTGGCGTCGCTACCTCCGCTATCATCCGAAGTCTTCACCGATAAGGTCCTGCAAGCCCGTGCTGCCACAACCGCCGAGGCCGATCGTGCTGGCTTCCAGCAGGTCTGTGAGGTCTGTCAGCGGACGTACTACAGTGAAAATTCCTACCGCAACCATATTTCGAGTCAGAAGCACAAGGCTAGGGAGGCCGCATCTCAACGTAAACAAGAAGGTGCTACGGATGACGAGGTCAAGTCGGTAATGAGCTCGACTTTTTCTCTTGGCGATCCTTTGCCTTCCGAAGCTGAGGTCGACTCCGAGGCGGAGAATGAGTTCAATGAGGTCGTTGAGAGCCTGCAGAAGACCGATTTGAAGGATCGTCCTGAGACCACCTCGCCTGTCAAGCGCCCTGCGAATCCTGACCCTTTAACTGAGGAAGAGCATAGGAGAGATCACCCGGTGTCTGCAGACTCCGCTGAAGCCATGTCGACTACGTCTACCCCCGTGCCGAGCGTCACACTCAAGTCATGTCTATTCTGTAACTACGAATCCCCGACCGTACCTCTGAACGTCGTCCACATGGAACGTATCCACAGCATGTTTATTCCAGAGAAGCAGTACTTGGTTGACCTCGAAGGCCTCATCAGTGCTTTGCAAAAACGCATCCAGGAGTTTCACGAATGCTTGTATTGTGGAAAATACAAATCAACCGCCCAAGCAGTCCAGACGCACATGCGCGATACAGGTCATTGCAGGATCCCCTTTGACACAGAAGAGGAGCAACTCGATATCGGCGAATTCTATGACTTCCGGAGCACGTATTCTGACGCTGAAGAGTCGGGCGATGAATCTGCTGATGAAGAGAAGGAGAATGGAGGAGCCAAACTTGGTGCCAAACGGTCAGCTAAAGCTGTTCGCGAGGATGGGGACGAGATTGTGGATGAAGATGAGGGCTGGGAGACGGATAGCTCCGCTTCCTCATGCGACTCGGAGGATTTGACGTCAATCCCGGTCGACCTTCACCTTCATCAGTACGAACGACTTGAAAAGCATCCTCATCACTCGTCTCACGATCCCCGTCATCATCATCAGAAGGATGGTTGGCATTCACATGCCCACAAGCACCGGGCCATCTTCTATGATGACACTGAGTTGCATCTGCCATCGGGCCGTGCAGTCGGACATCGATCTCTGGCCAGGTATTATCGTCAGAACCTTCACAACCATCCTTCTCCCCAGGAGCGTGAGCGGCTTGCTATTGAAGCTGCGACAGATGCGGAAAATGCTATGGATGTCGACGGAGACAATGACAACCAGGTTGCCAACAGAGAGGGTCGTGGCCGCAATGGGGCTCTCATCACTCGAGCGAACGGTGGCAGCGGCATGTTAGGTGTCACGGATCAGAAAAAGAAGGAGGTCCGCCGTGAGGAGGACAGAGTCCGAAAGCAGGAACAGAGAGCTCATGCTCGCAAGCAGTGGGCGGTCAACAAGCAGGCCAACCACCAGAAGCATTACAACTACCAGCTTCTGTGAACTGATTCGATTCCACACTCACACGAAAGTCAATATCCAAAAGTTATTGCGGCCATGGTTGAGGAATTATTGGTGGACCACCAAAAGTGCTTTTGAGTCAGCATAACATAGGGCGAGCCTTATTAATGAACCACCCACATGAGCTTCCAATAATCTAAGACCTTTGTGACTTTTCCACATCTTACATTTGCAACTACGCAGTAACTGGCGATGTTCTTACCGAAATAACTAATATTATATTCTGAAGGTCATGAAGGCTCATATAGTTGCAGAGGAATCTACCATTTAATTCTCCTATAACGAACAACATTACGAGGTATTTCCATAGTATCAGGCCCGTTCAGACAGGGTAAAAGGGTCAAAAGCCCCGGCTGGTATCAGAATTTTGCAGTGGGAGGCTCTCACTGGATATGAGTGTTTATACCCATCATTCTGGTATAGGGTGGGGGTTAGGTTTAGCATTTCATCAGAGATATTGGACTCGGCTCGTAAGGGGCTGGATAGGTGGGCCCAACGGTGTGCACTCCCATAGTGGTGCGCCTACTAACTATATAAGCTCAGTCAACTTAGGGGAATATCACAAGGACAGTCATTGCACATCAATACGTGCAACTACTGCTGTTATTGGACGACCGCCAGCTTTTGTCATAAATCTTACGATGAAGATATACCGTAATCCTCTCCGGTCTGTTTCCTTTCGCCCGGACAAAATGGCACTAAATCAGAGAGAGATGGACCTGCGTGGGCCGCGGGCATTCGTCTTACTCTTACTCGCGGGCAAAAGCAGCCCAAATCCTTTATGAAGATCAAGACCAGTGGCCAGAGTTCATCGTGAATCGATCAAATTAGTCGTCAAAGAATGAATGAAGGTGTCAATTGATATATTCTTCCAATGGCGGCAGACACCCAACCAAGAGGGATGTGACCAGCGGACATAATCTGGCATCAGGGCCTCGTCTATCCGCCGGTGGACATGCAGGGCTCGCTGAGCCACACGTTGGTCGCTGCCCCCGAGACGACCATATCCTTCCGGGTCGCCGGCACGGCGGCGAGTTTGGGGGTAAGATCGAAGACCTCGCCCAAGTCCATCCACCGAGATTTGACACCCAGTGCTGGTTCCACGGGCACATTGGCGATGCCGAAGGCGAAAAGAAGTCTTTGCTCATTTAGCCTGCCCTGTATCCCAGGAGAGACACGTTTGAACTCCTTCTACACGGGCCAGAGCTCGGCGCTGAAGCTCTCTCTAAACATGTTAATTACGTTACTCATCTGGCAGGGTAAGTAATTCGCCCGGATCTTGCGCACCTGGCGGATCAGGTGGCGTTCGGGCTAGTATGCTACAGATACTTTGCGAGGTGTTACATGAAACCACAACCAGTCGACCAGGTTGCCCTTCGGGAGATCCGAGCTGATAACAAACACGAACTAGACATTATCCGCGCCTCGGAGAAGTTCCCGTACCTCCGCGACACAATTACCGAGCTCCAAGAGGACCGAGACATCTCCTTGCTCTTCAGCGACAACTGGCCGCAGGTCATCAGCCACGGAGACCTCTCGGAGCTGAACATGCTCCTCGACGAGACCACGCTTTCGATCAACAGGATCATCGACTGGTCGCTGGCCCGCATGCGGCCGTTCGGCATGGAGCTCTCGACGCTACGTCGGACATCCGGCAATATGAACGGACACGGCCGGTCAAACTACACTTGCCGTGAGACCACGGAGGGCACCTCCTGGGCTGAATCCCGAAGGTCACTGCGGTCACAGACGACACAGAACGGCGGAGAATCGAAGACACAGCCGAGTTACCCTGCAAACTCGAGGCCATTCTAGGATATACCTTGACAAAGAACCCGGACGGCACACTGCAGAATGTATTAGTGCCGAAACCCTTGAGATACTTCCAAGAGTGGCTCCAACATCCTTGGTCCAAGCTAGTCCTGAGACCAAGCGATGCTCAGAAGTACCAGGCCACACATGGTGACAACGAGGAAGTTGAGGCTTTTGCTAAGAAAAAGCAAGAGGACCCTGGAGTGGGCGGAGCAGACATTTCCAAGGAGCCCCTCTAAGATGGAGGAGAACAGAAGCTCGTTTAAGGCGTCTTGGTCAGTCGCAAGATCGCTGAGCTTGAGGCATTGGTGCATACAGCGCAGGTCTCTTCTGTCTGGGGTATCGAGTTCTGAAGGAGAGGGTTGAGCTTGCCGCACGCTCTTCCCACCCGTCCCCTTTATAACTTAAGTTTAGCTTTCTTATGTCTACAGGGTAGTCCACGGGATACTTAGCTGGGCTGAAGACGGGCCTCAAATATTGTGTAAAATTCATTCACAATCGGTGTGGCGCTGGTGATTTGACAACCGATTGTGGATATGCCGTGGAGTCCGGGTCAAACAAACTACGGACTTCATCCAACAAACAGCTTCGACTTTAAAAATGACCTCCGTTAAACGATGGAAAGGGACAGGTGAATACCGGCCTCAAACGCCCCTTAGGATATATGGAAGAGGGACATAAAGTAACGCTATAAGTAAATGCGACCGAGGCATGTCCTTTTATTTTCGTCTGCCGAGGTTCATATGCGTTCTGCGTCAGGCCAGGAAGCTGAGAGAGGAGAAAGGACCCCTTGCTACACGGATGGGGCGGCCGAAAGTACTAATTACGTAGCTTAAATAACCCCGCCAGGCCCGCTGTCAATTCTTGTCTGTTTTCCTTTCTTCACTGACTGTTTGAGCTGCTATTATTTAACGGAAATCGAGTTCTACTTCTAGGCAGCCATCGTATCGTATATTCGAAACTGCATCTATATTCTTTTTAAGCGTAGTTCTGTCATTGGCAAACTAGTCCGTTAAAATTGTCGTCGAGCTCAGGAACAAGCTTTGGGAGCTTTATCGTTTGGCAGCTTCCAATCAGTATCGGGACGTTGACACTAGCCTGGATCTGTTGTTAGCGTCTCATTAACGCCCTTTTTAAAGCTGCACCCTTGCAACCCTGGAAATATTAGCTTGGGGCTCAAGTCGCACGGATCAGTGACGTAAGTACTTTGTATGCCCTGCAACCCCCAGCTCGGCTTTTGGGGGCCAAGCTATCTGGGGATTTCTACGACTACGCATGGGCTGAACTCAAAACATTTAACTTAACCACCGTCCAAGTCCACCACGCCTAATTAGTTAATTAGTACGATACAACGAAGCATCCAAAGGCTACATAATAGCACTAAGGATTCTACTTGATACCCCATCTACGAGGCAGAGGACGAGATAGAACAATCGTAATGGCCCTTGCGACACAGTTCGAGGGCGTCACGCCGTTGCACATGGTGCACAAGCCGCCATTCATGGTCGAGGTGTCCGATGCACCAAAGGTCGACGGCGAGACAAAGCCCTATAGACATTTCAAGGCTAAGCACGGCCTCATCACCCGACCTGAACCCGACATCGGAACTCTCTTCGAAATTCTCACCAACAGCGCCAAGAAGTATGGCGACAACAAGGCCATAGGCAGTCGCAAGCTCATCCGGACGCACACCGAGAAGAAGAAAGTTCCCAAGATCATCGACGGCGTGAAGAAGGAGGTTGAGAAGGAGTGGACATACTTTGAACTGTCTCCATTCGAGTTCATCACACACAAAGAATTCGAGAAGCGCGCCTTGAGTATAGGCGCCGGTTTGAGGAAGCTGGGTTTGGAACCGGCTGATAGGCTGCATATCTTTGCCACCACGAGTCCCAACTGGCAATTCATGCACCATGGCTGCTCTTCACAGTCCATTACTATTGCGACTGCTTATGATACCTTAGGCCCCGATGCCGTCGAGTATTCCCTCACGCAGACCAAAGCGAAGGCCATGTACACCGATCCCCATCTGCTCAAGACCGCCAGCACGCCGCTAAAGAACGCCCAAGACGTTAAGTTTCTCATCTACAACGACTCGACCACCTTCCCCATCTCTGACGAAGAGCTGTCCGCCTTCAAATCTTCACATCCGCAGCTGACGGTCCTTTCCGTCACCGAGCTCCTCGAACTCGGGGAGGCCAACCCTGTGCTGCCCGTCCCCCCGCAGCCGAGTGATCTCTGCTGCATCATGTACACATCAGGTTCCTCCGGCACGCCTAAGGGTGTGCCCATCACGCACGAGGGCCTTATCGCGGGTATTACGGCCCTGTATACTAGCGTCGAGGAGGCCGTCTCTTCTCGCGAGGTGGTCCTCGCATATCTACCCCTCGCTCATATCCTAGAGATGGCCTTGGAAAACCTCGTCATACTTATCGGCGGTACGCTGGGATATGGCTCGCCGCGTACATTGGCCGATACTTCCATGAGGAACTGCGCCGGCGACATGCGCGAGCTGGCGCCTACCGTTATGGCTGGCGTTCCCCAGATTTGGGAGACGATTAGGAAAGGTGTCGAGGCGCGCGTGAACTCAGGTGGTGCGCTAACCAAGAAGCTGTTCTGGGGGGCCTACAGCCTGAAGTCCTTCATGGTGTCCATGGGGTTACCGGGTACCGGCATCTTGGACGCCATCGTGTTCAACAAGGTGCGTGGGATGACCGGCGGGCGACTGCGGTTCCTCTTCAACGGGGGTAGTGGCATCTCCGAGGGTACGCTCATGTTCGTTAGTCTGGTGCTCGCGCCCATGATCACTGGCTACGGCTTAACGGAAACGTGCGCGACGGGCGCGCTAGGCAGCCCACTGCAGTGGACGGCAAGCGCGATCGGACCCGCTCCGCCGGCGCTGGAGGTCAAGCTGGTCGGCCTGCCCGACATCGGCTACAGCGCGGACACCCAGCCACCGCAGGGCGAGATCCTTCTGCGCGGCCCGCCCGTCGCCAAGGAGTACTACAACAACCCCGAGGAGACGGCCAGCGCCTTCACGCCCGACGGCTGGTTCAAGACGGGCGACATCGGCGAGATCGACGCCAACGGGCACCTCAAGATCATCGACCGCGTCAAGAACCTCGTCAAGATGCTGGGCGGCGAGTACATCGCGCTTGAGAAGCTCGAGGCCATCTACCGCGGCAGCGCCTACGTCAACAACATCATGGTCTACGGCGACAGCGCACACCCGCGCGCCATCGCCGTCGTCAGCCCCAACGAGAAACCCCTTGCCGACCTCGCCAAGAGCCTCGGCGTCGACGGCAACGCCCACAGCATACACGCCCACGACAAGGTCCGCGACGCCGTCTTGAAGGATCTGGTCGCCGTCGGCAAGAGGGCCGGGCTCACGGGCCTCGAGATCATCAGCGGCGTCGCCCTCGTCGACGATGAGTGGACCCCCGTTAACGTAAGTGTTCTTTGTGCCCCTTTTTTTCTGCTTACCGGTTTCGGCCGTCTGAATAGGGTGACTAATATGTCCTGGCAGGGTCTCGTCACGGCTACGCAGAAGGTGAACCGCCGCGCGCTGAAGGAGCACTACAAGCAGCAGATCGAGGAGACGTTCAAGCATTTCTCTTAAGCGAGAAGAGTGGGTGTCGGGCTTAGTTTGGGTAAGGCCTTTCCTACGGGCAGGTCTCGGGTCCTTGTTTTTAAGTAACTTATGTCCATGTGTGTGTGTAAGTAGCGTTCGTAGCGTCGTCTAGCAAATGCGGAATCGCGGGCATGGTGGGCGGCACACCGGAGCAAAATCGGAGTTCTACGGTTTCGTCATGGCATGTGGGTTTAGTTGTGTAATTTTGTGTTTTCATATGCTAATTTCAACTTGACGGATCGCTGAAGTGACAGATTTTGAGCGCGTCGTAGTTTGGTTAGGCTTGATGTGACTGGTTATGTTCGTAATGCGGAAAACTCGGCAGCGCTGACCTTAGACTATATTTTCCTGGATATTGCCTCAGATCCTGTCTCGGAAACCAGTGCTTCGTCTTGCGCCCAGACGGCGAATTTGTTAAAGTCGGGAGATAGGGCTAGATCGGATCGTCCCTGGAATGGAAGCTGAGCCCTGCGTAAACTAAGGCTGGCGCAGAAGAAATCGTAGGAAGACCCTTTTCAAACTATAAGGCGACCCTATCGTCGTCAGTGCAGAACCTCAAGGGATGATAGAGGTCCTTTAATATCTCCGGGTGAGGCTTGTTAATTATATGCAGGCAAATGATCCCGGAAAGCATTACTTCATTTGAATACATAGCTGGCAACCAGGCAGTGAGGGTGCGTACGACTTCGACGTCACTCCGATATGTATCACCGAAACCGGGGTACCGACGAGGAATACTTGGCCTTTCCTATACTTGGGATGGGGACACATTATCTTTCTTACACCAACAATGTCTTCATCAACGGCTTCATTTACATGCATCGTATTTCCGGCACGAGAGCTGGGGGTTCGGCGAAACGCAATCTTGAGATGATGAAAGGTCTTTGTGGGCATGGACGCCTTTTCTAACATTGCAATCATTATTACAATGCGGTCACACGACCTCGAGAGCACTAAGTGCATCAAGCAGCACAGCAGAGAACAGCGGTTGAAGAATGCCTACCTAACGGACATGATGGCAAAGGGCGCCAGGGTTAAACGACATGACCGGTGCCGAGCTCTACTGGAAAGGCAGGCATCGAGGAAGTCGATTTAACGGAACTCTTTGATATATCGAAGGATGATCAAGTGACATTGCAGATCTAACATGAGATGGTCGATTTAAACTCAGCCCTGGAGAACGTATCGGCCGGCAGAATACTTAAGAAGTATATGCCAGAGTGCCGGGCACCCTTTGAGGAACAGCTCCGTGAAATTGGGGCCTCCTTAAGGATCGGGACCCCCCGACCCCTAGCCCCCTTCGTCCGCAAGAAGTGGCGATGAGAGATCAACAGGCCGAGCTACGTGAGATGTTGGACCACAGTATCAAATCGCAGGAGGCCTTGGATGTGTCGCTTCTGGAAATTCACCTGAGACGGGAGAAGCGCTTCGGGGAGTAAATCGATGCTATAGAGCAAGGGTGGATTGAGGTGCTCAGAATGCAGGAAGACGAACATCGGACCAGGGAGCAAAATTACCGGGAACTACAAGCAGCGGAGTACGAGAGCGCGAGGCTACTGGCCAAGCACTTAGCAGCTTCGGAGGTTCAGCGTGATCGGAAGGCGGACGCGTCTGCTGAAGCAGTCAAAACAAGGTTACCGGTAACTTCCAAAAGAGTACAAAGCTCAACAATCTGCCTTGACTCACGTCGAACAGAATGAAGAGGAGTTAAGCCGGGAGTTGGAACGACCGAGGGCTAAGTTGAAGAAGACGAAGCGGAACCACGGTCGAAATTGGGAACGACCGCCGGGGTCAAGACAGGGCGGACTGGTCCTTTAATTCAAGGCGGCCTTGAAGCCAGTGAGCCATGCATCCAAAATGATTCTGTGCAGACTTATGTTACCTGAGTTAAGCTGCCTCGTATATAACAGCTGGTAAGTATTCTCAAGGGCTCG
This sequence comes from Monosporascus sp. CRB-9-2, assembly GCA_004155915.1. NCBI lineage: Eukaryota > Fungi > Ascomycota > Sordariomycetes > Xylariales > Monosporascus > Monosporascus sp. CRB-9-2. The sequence continues at coordinate 50,702 of QJOA01000104.1, forward strand.
GTCCGAAGTGGAGCTGCTGACAACGCACCGAGGACTGTTGCATACCATCCAGTAACCTAACAACGACAACTAGACTCCTTCGAACTTCCGGGGTAGGCTTCGAGATTTGTTACCGGAAGAAGTCTTCATCTGACACTTGTTTATGAGCGCGAGGTCTTTTCAGGAACAGGTCGTCTCCGAGTTGAGCCAGAGACTATATCAGGTTGATGTCGGTTACTAGACCCGCTATGATCGGAGACGAAGCCTATGGCCTCAGGCGGAAGAGGACGAACGGAAAGGACCTCTATTTGCTGGCGCAGGGATCTTATAGGGAGTTGGAGGAAGGATAGCTAGGGCGTGCATCAATGTAACTCCTTTTATTACGAGACGCTGGATGGGCCCGCAGGGCAGGAAGAAAAGGGGAAGAAAAGGAACAAGCGAAAAAGGAGGCAAAAGCAGACCTGCTAGGCATCTGTGCCTGACCGGAGCCCCTACCCCTTTAATCTGACCAATCCAGGTACAATAAAGCGGACCCCGATACCAGAGCAGAGAATCAATCATATTGCGCATGTACCTTCACAGCAGCAAACCTCTAGTGCTAAGCTATGTCGAATGGCGACTTTGAACTTTATGATTTTATGGAACGTGATTGAGATATAACGGCATCTCTGCACGGTATCTATTTCATAATCGCTATTGACTCTATATATGTACATAGAATAGACTTCGTACAGGAGTTTCATTACCCCATCCAACGGTAGCCAGCATTAAAAGAAGCAACAGCTAATCATTTGTTCGTCTCATTCAGAATGAATCTTCGCCGTGGCTATGCTCGCTAAACTCCATGCCCGATGCATAATGTTCAACGATGAATGTCCCGATCCGATGTCGTGTGGCCCCCAGACTAATAACTCCACATGTTGCAAAAGGGGTAGAGAGGCACCTTTCGTACGTAGCAAAGCCGCGTCACGGTGACGGTGGTCCGGAGCACCGTCGAGCTCCCATCCTATAGTGAATGCGCCGTTCAGCCTATCGATTCACTCCTCCACACATACCACGGTACCTCCGGAATAAAAGAATTCCAACGCTTGCATGACCATCATCCCTTAATCTTCCCTGCTAGCCCAGGGGATATCCTTCCGCTTGTAGAAGAGCATGACAGGCGTCTCTTTGCCCTTGCACTCGAACAACTCTCGTTGGATCTGCCGATCCATGTCCATCTCGTCCGTGCTGGAGTCATTACACTTGGTCCACAGGCTGCCGCTGCCCTCTCTGACCCAGGTCCAGTAGTGGCCAGAGTGGCTGTCCGGGCCGTTATGGATGACGATGGCATATAGGTCATAGATAGGGTCCTCTTCGTAACCGCCGAGCATATCTGTGGGCTGTTTGCCGAGGAATGGGCGCAGCTGCTCCTTGTCATACCTGTGCTTGCGGAGGTCGAGGTCGTCGAACGGAAACTCCATGGGGAACGTATTCTTTAGTGGCACCCTCGTCGTGTGGATGGTCCTGAGAACTTTGACGCAGAGAAGGGGGGCAGCTCTCAGCAGGAAGTTTCGCCTTCTCTTGTGCTTGTTCTTGCAGGTTTCGCAGGTACTCTCCAGGACTTCGTCAGGCGCAAACTCCCGATCAAAGGCAGCAGGTAAACTATCCAGTTGGCTCCCCTTTCTGCTGTCGGCGGGATACGCGACGACGAACGGTTCAGCGTCAAGCTTATATGACTTGGCGTTGCATTCAGGATTTGTGCACGTGAACTCTTGCGAGATGACGTTTTGCCAATATTTGTCGACGATAGAGTGATGGAGGTCATAGTAGGAAAGCCATGTGTTCAGTACGTCGCCCAGTGGCGCTTGAGTATTTTGGATCTTTGGCGTTTTAAAGTCCGGTTCCTTTGTCCTGGTATTGCGTTTGGTATTGGTCTCCATGTCTAACTGGTCGAGGAGGAAGGTGGTGAGTTCTTCGGCATCATGCTGCTCATTGTCCCCAAATTTGATGATTCTGTTTCGGTATTCATAACCCTGGTGAATGGATCGTAGGTAATTCTTAAACCCGTGTCAGTAAAAATGCGAGATACAAACAAACAGTTCAACCTACCATAAGAAGCGCAGCCCTCATCACTTCGAACTGCCGGTTGTTCAGATATTGAAATATGCTGCCAAGGATCCTTGCGAGGAGCTGCGGCGAAGGTTTATCAAGAGAATGATTTGCGGCACGCCATGAGACCGGCCAGTCACTGCGAGCCACTTCGTTTGCGAACTGAGGGGAGGCAAGAAGGGCTTGAAGAACGGAGTTACAATAGCACCACTGGTAAGGATTTTCAAGGCCTGTCCTTTTCTTACGCGCTAGGCTGGCGGCAGACTTTTTAGCATAAACGGCAGAGCTTGAGCCGTCATCTTTCGTCTCCAGCCCGCTATATCGGGTTCTTGGGACTGCAGGGGCTGGACGAGCGGGTGGTGCTGGTGATATATTGTAAAGACGTTCTTCGTCGGATAAGGAAGAGATGGTCGGGGGAGAGGTCATCGACTCCTGCAACTGAGATACGGAGGGGAAGCGGCGCATAACCTCTTCAGCCGACCTGTAGTAGTCATTAGGGGACGATGCAGCCTCATCTGCCTTGATCGATTGCTCGAACTGCTCAATTTCCTTTTGATTTAAGGTTTTCGTCTTGGTCCTGGCCCGTCGCCTATCAAGCGCCCTCGGCCCACGGGGCCTTCTTGACGACTGATTAGTCCTAGAGACGGCCAACGACTGCAACCCAAGTTCCTCAACCCAGGCATCTAAACCGCCAGCTAGAAGTTTAGGGGGGTTTCTAAGCTGCCTCGTATAGTTATAATGCGACAGAGCGTTCATCATGGTGAAAATGACCATGTCCTGAGAGCTCCTGGTTATCCTTTTCGGGACAGACGTCGAATCTTGATCGTAGACAACGACCAGATCAACCTTGTCGCGTTGTTCAAATGCCAGCTTCTCTGCGGGCTCGGCGAGTATCATACTGTCCTGGATGTCATCTGCGGATATGTTCTCACGCGATAGAACTTCAGGCTCGACACATATTGTCCTTTGAGACAAAATGTGACCATCGTCGAACGCCTCTCGATCGCGAACATCTATAACGAGCAGTTGCACTTTGCTGCTACCTTGTCTCATGTAGTTTAGAAGCTCTTGCGGCGTGATGGTCTCGCCTTCAGGAATTTCAATACCAGATGGCTGCGGGGTTGGAGGCGACTCTTTATACGTGTGTGCGGTGGCGAACTGTTCTCCGCTGAAAGCCTTAATCGCATTTTCCATCGATGTCCTGGCGGAAGCGCTGGGGACAGAAGCGATTGAATTGGTCCTACTAAACATACCACGAGGTGTACTAGATGGTAAAGCAGCCACCTCGCTAGTTATGGTGCCTCTGGCAGGACTGTATATAGCGTCAGGAACCTTTGGCATGGGCGGTACGGAGCTGTCTATCGAGGGCTTTGGCCGCTGGGCGACAGGCATCTCCCTAGGGCCGGCGGGCTTTAGAGGGAGGGCACCGTTCGATGGCTGGGGATCGCGCAGTTTCGCAAAACGGCTGTTGAGATCGTGGGACGTGGAGCTAGAGCCGGACTTGATCGCGTTGCCATGCAAGGCTTGGGGCTTCGGATGGACCACGGGCCTGGACTTGGGCCCGCTTGCCTCTGAGTGCCTCTGCTCAGTAAACCCGCTCCCGGGTTTCGTTCCGTTTTGACGGGGGATACCATTGCTGACCTGACTCTGCGATGGGTTGCTGGAAGGAACATTTGGCAAGTCTATGAGAGCGACATCACTGGAGATCTGTGAGGAGCGCATCGGTCGAACGCCACTTCTCTTGTTGTCCTCCTTGATGAGGATTTTGATCTTGTCGAATGTCTCGCCATTCTTGGTGATCTTCGCTTTGAGCGCATTATAGAGTCGGCTAAGATCTCCGCTGCCAGACTTCAAAGAAGGATAGTCCTTGTGCTTCGGGATGGCAACCACGGCGATAGTAAAGGCTTTGATATACTCTTGCAATGCTAGATCCGGGCGGCCGAAGTCGCTGTATGTGCAAGCCTGCCGCATGCAACCATCACCAATTTCCAGGACTTTACGCAATGGAGTGTGGGGATCGAGATCGACCGCCACAGAGGTTAAGTCGTCGATGTGGCGGAAGGGCGTCTTTGAACTGGCAGGTCCTCCATTTCCGTTCATCGCCCATATATTGGAACTTCCGTTGCTGCCATGTTTCGTGGACGTGCTCGTGCTCGAATAACCGTTTGCGCGCGAGGCCATGCCGTCTTGCGGACCAGATATAGGAACAGCAGAGGGTCTCGAAAAAGCAACAGGACTCATAATTCACCCGGGAGGGGTTCTTGATATCATACCGCGATTCTATACTAGGGGAAGGTCGCGTGGTATGGGGTAGTTATAGTACGACGGCGTGGCGTTGAGGAGGTGGAGTCCAGTTCCTTTGTAGAGTTCAGGTCGAGTCAGGCCAAAGAAGATCTAAAGAGCGTAATTTATGAGCAGGGATCGTTGATCTGGTTTCGGTCCTGGTAACAGTTGCTGAGACGCATTCTGTCAAGAGGGAGAGACAACCTTGGAGGCAACGACTGGAGAGGTTGGAATGTGGGATGCGAACAGGTGTTGCTCAAAGCTGACTGGAGGTGGTTGTTACTTTCGAGAGGCAAGGCAGGTTGGATATATATACCAATGCATCGTTAAATGAACTCGCAAGCGGCTTTGTAAAGAGGGAGAGCTGGCAACATAGGATTGAGAATATCAAACCCTACAAGTGTCCATCACGGCCGCGACACAAATCTGCAAGAAACCGGCGGATGTTGCTGTGTACGATTCGAACTTACGCATGTGAGTACATGCATCTCGGTAATAAAAGTGGTTGTACATAAGAGTTGCACTAGAAAAGACCGAGAAGACTTAGGTAAGCGGTTACGTCGTCAGAGGGGCAACAGGGGGCACTACGTACTGTAGTGTACATAGTAGATAAACTGATGATATGACTACCCCGGGCTGGCTTCAAAGCTGCGAGGGGAGGGTTGCCCACCAATGTAGTACTGTACATACATATCAGCCCTCAGCCATAAAGGCGTAAATTTATTGATACTCACGGATATAGACATACGTAGATACCAAGTACATATATATGTTTACTATGTACTGTATGTAACGACTGAAATACGGGGCATCGGCTCTGCCTGATGCTTGCAGCCGGGCAGAACCCCTCTCTACCCACATACGTAATGCATGGGTGGACCACTCCAACAGACTCGGTGCTATTCGCCCATGACCCGTGAACCCAGCCAACTAACTACCTGCCTACCTCTACTTACACGTGCATGCAGCCACTGCTTACCTACTCTCCAGGTACATGCCCCAAATCAACAGGCAGTGATTGATATCTTCATCATCTCTCAAGCACTCCTACTACACAATCCAAACAGTATACCCCCTATCGCCCGTTACCAACCAACTTTGCGCTTTCTATTCTGCACCCGTGACGGTTTCCGCTTTTCCCAAGATGATGGGCGGCTGGTTCTCGTCCTCGGCCAATAGCGCCTTGGACGAGCAGATCGAGAAAGCCACGAGCAGCAGCCTGGAAGATATCGCCCTGAACCTTGAGATATCCGATATCATCCGCTCCCGGACAGTCCAACCGAAAGATGCCATGCGATCCCTAAAGCGGAGAATCGGTGCCAAAAACCCCAACCAGCAACTCGGCGCCCTCAACCTCACAGACACGTGCGTCAAGAATGGCGGCGCTCACTTCCTCGTTGAAGTTGCTTCGAGAGAGTTCATGGACAACCTCACCTCCCTCCTCCACGCTGTCGGGCCCGCCGCGGTGAATCAGGAAGTCAAGACCAAGATACTCGAGCTGATACAGTCATGGGCTGCCGCTACCGAAGGCCGCTATGACTTAAAGTACATTGACGAGACGTACAAGGCTTTGCAGAAAGATGGCTTCCAATTCCCGCCTCGCGTCACTGTCGCGAGCAGCATGATTGATAGCAGCGCCGTACGTATTGCATATCTGCCGGAGTGAACAAAACTAACTTCCCCTTTCGTCGCGACAGCCCCCTGAGTGGCCCGACTCCGATGTCTGCATGCGATGCCGAACCCCCTTCACTTTCACTAACCGGAAGCATCATTGTCGCAACTGCGGGAACTGTTTCGATCAGCAGTGCTCCAGCAAGACCCGCCCCCTCCCACACTTAGGCATCTTACAAGCAGTACGAGTTGATGATGGATGCTATGCAAAGCTCACCGACAAGTCGAATAAGGGTGCTCCTAGTGGTCAGCCACGTACAACGTCCACCTCGTCTTTCCCTCATAAGAACCGCAGTACATCGGCTATGCAACCCCGAAATGCGCGTGTCGATGATGACTTCGACGAGGATCTTAAGAAAGCACTGGCTATGAGCTTGGAGGATGTTCAGACCCATAGCAAAGGCTACGCTCCACCCACCAACAACGCGCCTGCCCCGTCATATGCGAAGACCAACGGGCAGTTGACCTCTCCGACGAAAGCACAGGAAGAAGAAGACGAAGATCTCAAGGCAGCTATAGCCGCCTCGCTCGCCGATATGGAGGAGCAAAAGCAGAAACATGCCGCAGTCTTGAAACAGCAGACAGACAGCACCCCAGTCGCCTCGGCAGCTCAGTTCGCTCTGCCCAAAAACGACTACGAGCTCACTCCAGTTGAGGCTGAGAACATAAATCTTTTTGCGACACTAGTGGACAGACTCCAGACGCAGCCTCCCGGCACGATCCTCAGAGAACCACAAATCCAGGAGCTCTATGATTCCATAGGAGCGCTACGACCTAAATTAGCCCGGACGTATGGGGAAACAATGAGCAAGCATGGTAGACTAGAGGTCCCTAACTTCCGACTCGTTGCCAGCGGCTAACTTCACTCTAGATACACTTTTGGACTTGCATGCCAAGCTCTCAACGGTCGTTCGGTACTATGACAGGATGTTAGAGGAGCGTCTATCGAAGGCATATAGCCAACACGGCATTGGCGGTTATTCTCTACCTCCCCCACGGCAGCCCTCTGGTCCCTACCCCTCGATGCATTCTACAGCCGGTCCAGGGCCAGCAGAGAACTTCTACACTAGCGACCCACGGTCTCAGTATGACCGAACGCCAACCGGCCAACCTTACGCTCATCACAGCCAACCGACTCCACAACCTCAGTATGCGAACTATGACAAGCGTGGTTCAATATCATCCAACAGTCAATATCCACATCCACCCCAAAGGACGGATAGCTGGCAGACTCAAGCTCCCTCGGGACCTGCCCAGTATCCAAACTCAACTAACTACGCTCCTACCGAGCCTTCTACGCCAGCTTCCCATGCACATGCGATACCCCACAACCAGCCCAGCAGAGCCCCTGAGTTAGGTGGCCCTTCTGCGCCAGATCCGAACGCCGCCTATTACTACAACACGCAACGTAACCCTGATGGTCAGGCGTCGAGTGGCCCAGTGGAGTCTGCAGCATCTCCTTATCCCAACCTCCAGCAATCGATGAACTACAATCAACAGTCCGTGCCTCCAACCCCTGCCTCGGTTCCTGCACAGTTGTCGCAACCATCACAACCTCCTCAGCAATACCCACCATCGACGCAGCACCCTCACCAGCCATACTGGCAGCAGCAGCAACCACAACCTCAACAACAACAGCGTACAGGCCACACACCTCAGGCATATCAGGCTACTGGGCCGGGCTACTCCAATTTCAGCCAGGATTCCTTCCCATCGGCGCCCCAACACGCACTTCCGAAGCCCGTAGTGGAAGAAAGCTTGATTGATTTATGAGGCGCATGAGATGGCCAAATTTGCATCCTCAAAACCCGTTGTAGATTCCAGAGGAGGGATTCACCGTGGTTTCGAGCATTAACCCTCTTTGTAAATACCCAGAACTGCGTGAGTGCTTCTTATGTCAGTTGCTTCGGGACGGAAGCCGCCCGAGAGTCGCGTGGAGTCTTTACAACTTTCCGGGGGTTGTAAAGCACTAGGGCAGTCGTCAGGGACTCAATTCTATGATATTGGTCGATTTGATACTGGTTATGGAGGCTTCGAACCTCGCGCGGGAGAATGCTTGGGGCCGAAGCAATAGGGTAGTATGCAAAAGCATCTGTATTCTACTGCCGCCCTGGCTTACGTCCGCTACGCCACCGGCATGCTAACTGCTGTCGCGCACCTGAATGGAACCTGATAGCAGGGTTTGACACCGAAGTCGGGGTTGCCTAACGCGAACCTCAGCCGCGCTGCTTAAGCCTAAGCCCGAGCCCGAGCCCGACCTGATTTATGCCCTCAACTGAACACGGTATAAAATTGAAAACCAGCATAGACCTCTTTATGCACCACATTCTTTATATTATTATCGGGTATCTTACTGAAATTTTCACGTTTTACGAGACATGTCTACAACAGTTTATGGCTTAACAACAAAACTGTACAAACCCGGCTGCAATGTTGTAAACAATGTACAAAACTCGCATGGTTGCAACGTCACATGGGCGGCGCGGCTTCGACATTAGATGGATATCGTATCCTTTGTCGCCTCACTAGAAGAAATATTCCGACTTCGAGACAGTTGTTTCCGACCTGCTTTTACTAGTAGTATTTACACTTTAGCATAAAGGTAACCACCGCGACCAAATACCTGCGTACCGTGACCGGGCGTCCCTTTTCAAGGACTCTTGTTAAAATGGCTTCGTACGAAGCTATTCTGACAGGGGGCTATTACGACTCAACCATGAATTCTCTTATATTGTAGGCAAGCTATTATTGGTTGTGAGGAGATAAAAGGAGGTAGCTATCTGACCATATGGCTAAAAGATCAAGCAGTATCCACACTACATACAGATACATAGTACACCTATTGAATTCAGCGCTCATAGAGCTTACCAAAGAGCGCTACTATTGGGGCAGTACCCCCTTGACATCGGGGCGGTACCCGGCCCGTCATAGCTGTCAATCTGGCTGACGGCCCGACACACGCAACTGAATTGCCCATTGGCGTACAAAAGCCTCGATTTCGTGCTTTTCAGTGCGATCTAACTGACTTGTCTACTGGCGTTCAATAGCCTCGATTCAGTGCAATCAGTGTTATTAGGCTTATATCTATGTACATAGAAACTCTACTAGCCTTACTTGAGGCCAGTGAGGTCGATTTCCTCTCGAAATAGGTTATCGGTATCCCGGAACTCCTTATCGTCGTCGAAAATGTGCTCTCCTCGAGTAGTTTGTACCCTTCGCCGCTTTGTCACAGCCTTTCAGAAGCTTAGTTAGTCCTATAAAGAATCATCTGCAGGAATGAGCGGGCCTACTTTGGGGAGCAATAGACTTCAAAATATGGGCGCCGCCGTTCCAGTGAGTTTTAATCCGCCACAGCCACCAGTTTCTGCTTTTGGCCGTTTCGTTTAAGGAACGGAAATGGAGACAATGAGAGATCCTTGTCTCACGACCTAATTCCGTTTTCACCACTTAATACGACCCAAAAGATAGGCACTTAAATCAGCCTGAGCCAAAGATCCCAATGATAAAGCTTCACTCTCTACGTAGTAACTGGGCGTTCATGCCCTGGGCCATTATTTTCTAGAGAATCGTCTCGCTGCCGTAGTGAACAGAGGCGTGCGTTGGCAGAGCGACCTCTTGGCAGAATCCGCCGTCTTTAGAACCAAGGAAGCTCAAAGAACTTATTAACCTTGAAGAATTAGTAAGCTATTGTTCTTACTATGCAATTATTTTATAACAATGTGTGAAGATACGGGTCGCAATTCGGGGTAACGTTGTTGTTCTGATTGACCTCTCTAGCGCTAGTTTCTGTATGTTCTTGTATGTGGGAAAGGTGTGGGAGTGCGAAGGTCTAGCTACGTAATCCACAAAATAGTGGGGCTGTCGTGTCCACCCCGCCGTTGCTCTAGTGACCCCCCCCCCCATCAACAATACCTTAGCCACCACCATATCCTACCACGATGCATTAAATAACAAGGTAAGCAGTTAAGCAAACAGATTGATAGAGTGCCGTAAAAAATGCTCTAGACCCGAGTCTACTCTATACCCCCTTTCACGCAGCACAGGGATGAAATAGTGCGCTATATACTCGTCTCTCTCAGGTACCGAGTAATACTGCTCTTGGACCCTGCAATAGTACCTTAAAGCCTTTGCCCAGTACTTCGCAGAGAACGAGGGTTTTCGATGCATCGCAGTAGGTTGGGGTCTGGCGAGGCCAAGCCCCTGAGGCACTCCCTCGTGTCGCATCTCGTGTGCTGCTAGAATCTGCTGCAGCGAGATGGGACGAAGGACCTTGTACAGTTCCAGATAGTTGATCGCATCAGCGTGAGAATTGACGCTGATCGTGTCATCCAGGAATTCCTGGACCAGGAAGCAATTGTCACTGTCATGGGCGTGTGCCACAGCTTTCCAGGCTTTGATGACACGAGGCTGCAAGGTAAATTTCCAGGTGGCTTTCCAGCTTAGAACTGCACAACCGCTGCCCTCGAATTGATATCTGAGAAGTGCTGCCGATCCTACTCGTCCATTCCAAATCTCCAACGTCTTAAGCTTCGGCATTTTCAAAGCCGTCGATGCTGCTGCTTGCAACACATCGTTAATCCTGTCTGGATCTTCTTGAGCATTTAACAGTTGTGAAGTAAGCGTCAGCGAAGTCAGGTGAGGCCAATTCCATCCTGACTTTACAGCGTCAAGAAAATGGCCGGCATCAATAATAAACGATGCAGAAAGATGCTCAAGCTCCAGACTGGCCTTCGCGACTGCGTGACCGACCCAAAGGGCGGGCGCTCGCATATCGTCGCAGTGCGCGAAACATGACGGATACTGCTCATCAAAGTTCTCGAACAGTACAAGTTTCCGTAGTTTTCTGGACGTGAGCGAATCGAAAAGCGAACAGTAAGCTTGATCTGTCACTGCCTGATCGCCTTTGGACCAAGCCCTCCAAGGTTCGTAGTGGAATTCCTCGAGTCTAGGAAGACGGGAAAGCATATGTGTAAGCGTCGATGGTCTCCACCGCCGGCGGTTCTGCAGACGTAGGAGCATACCTGTTATGGCCGGAACTTCCGGCAAAGTCTGCCACCATTTGCTCTCCTGCTCTTTGTTGAAGAATACTCCATCCGACTCGCCCAAGATTTCTGCGAAAACGTTGCCTAAGGCCAAGTCGGTCGGAGCTGAAGATGGTTTGCCGGCATTCCATCCGTGCTCAGGATCATCTCGTTGGCTAAATGTTACTTGGCTGTGCGGAAGGGTATCGGGTCCGAAGGTTAAATACTTGAACCAATGCTGCGAGTCGCTAGGCGAGTGAATACTGATATCCAGTTTCAAGTCGCCCTGGGGCTCCCATGCGCTGAGGGTCAAGAACAGGTCGTGCATTGCCGTAATAATAATGCACTTGTCCGTCATGTTGTTGCAGGGCCAATGGTCTACATTATGGTTTACGCCTCGGGCTCCGCACTTGGAACAATCATACTCGTCGAGTTCCAGAGAGAGCCAGATGTATTTGACGAGAGCTCGGTTACGGCGAGTCATAGGGCCAAGGTCGGGGATGCGCCATAGTGTTAAGTTGATCCGCTCGAAGTTGTGGCGCTCAATGACAGTCTGCCATTGACTTGATACTGTGGCCAACTGAGCCAAGCTACAGCCATCGCTTAACAAGAACTTCAAGACCCGGAGCTGAAACTCTCCGGGAAGAGCTGCCCAGGACGCACTCTTAACTGTAGTTGAAGGCATTAGTGTCTGTTTGTGAACCACGCAGGTCAATAGAATAGACTGTCGCGTTGCTGCCGGTAGGTAGTAGAAAACTGTGAGGTTAGAGGAGGGAGTGGCCGACGAACCAGGTTTCAAGTATAGACTGATGAGCTTCTGGCGTGGGGAGGAGCAGTAGCAGATGGAAAATAACAAAAAGGAAATGTGGAAGACGATGTGCGTTGTTTGAACCCAGGGGAGAAACTCTTGGAAGAGGACATGGACTCTTTTATATTCGGGGCTTCCATTATCTACGATAAGTTAATCCGGTAGTGAAGCACAAGGTTTGCAAAGAAAACTTTAAGAGTAAAAGACAAAATACCTCAGACTTTTTCCGGGGCTGTGTAAAGGTTAAGATGCCAAATGTTGGATAAGAGTTATATGTTATATGTAGGATGGTATGATATATAGACACTGGACCGAATAGTTGCACTCGCCTCAATTCCGCGAATATGTATATATATACTGTGTATACACTAGCCAGGTACACATGTTTAAGGTTGTTTTAGGTTCTTTACAGTGGCCTATCCTCGCCAGATAACATAACTGAACTTAAGCGCAGCTCCCTACTGCCATGTAAGCGCATCCTATTGCGTCATTGCTTTTATTGGACAGACACCTGCATGTGCCCCTCCGCCATTGTCAGGTCGCTCACTCCCTCAGTTCCACTTCGTACTTGCTGTACCCCGCCAACGTCAACTTCAACTCGTTACGCACCATTGATGATCCCTAATCCCTTAATTTTCCACCACTAATTAGGAACGTCGACATATTCTGTCAGACAGTCTCTACCCGCAACGGCCTTGTGTTTGCCATATTATTTCATTGATATAATCGGATTAAGAAGATCAAAGACCATTCGCGCGACTATCAACTGCGATATACTCTGGAACCTACTTTTGCTGCGTTGCCTTAGACATGTCTCGCCATCAGGCTTATCGTAACTATGATTATGAGAAGGACCTCGACGAATACGATGGCGAAGAGTACGAGGAGGAGGAGGATGAGCTGAGCCCAGAAGACCGCGGTGCGTATTTACAGGGACTCTGGAATGGACGTATCCTATTTGATCAGCAGCCCTGGTGCTGATTGCTTCCCTTCCTGAATATAGCCCAGATGGCGGCTGGCACTGCCGAAATCCGTGCGGCGCTGGGCAACGAAGCTCCCAAAGTCACGACACAACAAATACAAGAGGCACTATGGCACTATTATTATGATGTCGACAAGTCTATCGCCTACTTGGTGAACAAGTTCATCGCGCCAGCGCCCAAGGCTGCCAAGAGCGCCACGAAGAAACAAAAAGGAGGTCAGTGCGGCTTTTCTTCTTTATGGTCTGTAGACACTTTGGGTCAAGGTGGAACAAGCAATTGTCTGGCAGAACGTCAGCAAAAGTTTGTATATCCAGGTGTGTACACTGGCCACAGAGCTCAGCAGAGATTCTAACATGCTAATATATCAATAGCAGGCCCGGGGTCATCAGACAGCTCAGAGCGATTTTCTTTCCAAGATTTCTTCAGCGACATGCCATGGTTGAATATTCCCAAGGATCGAGAAACCGTTTTCGTTGGACCGTCACTTCCTCGAGGCGGTTTGCTAGGAGGGGCTAGCGCATCAGGCGGCAAGATGTCCAAACTCCAGGCTCTAGCTGCGGCGCGGAAAAAGAAAGCCGAAGACCAGAAGTCAGAAAAAGTCGTCAAGGAGACCACCCAGCAAGTCGACCAGCTCTCTCTTAGCTCTCCGTCCGAAGGCAACGAGAAGAAGATGAGGCCACTCGGGTCAGCCATTGGAAAGAAGCCGATGTCAGCCCAGGCAAGGGCAAATCTGAAACCGCAAGGCCAGGACCAAACACAAGAATCCCGCCCTGAAAAAGTCGCGACACAGTCAACGGAGCCAGCGCCTTCTCCGGCAATAGAGAAGGCGCCACCGCTAGAGACCGCCGCCCCATCTGCTTTTGCTCAAGCCCTCCTTGGCCCTGTCTCAAACTCAGCTACCCATGCGCAGCAGACTCATTATCCATTACCCTACATGAATTTGGCTTCATCTGTAACTGACGCCTTCTCAGAGCCGAGTCCAGATGACGTGGTTCTTACAGCACAATCGAAAGGTTCGCTTTCAGCGAAGAGGCTACAAGCATGAGGTACTAATTCGTCCGTATCAGCGAGCAATAAGAAATTGGCTGCGTCCACAACTAAAAAGAAGGGGGGCCCTGACGAGAAGGCCGCAAGCACAAGCGACGGCCTTAAAGATCTTCAGATTGACGACACGCCCTTGCCCAAAAGCAAGAACCTAGATGTGTTAAGCGAGTATGAAAAGAGCAGAAGCAAGAAAAGCACGAGTTTCGTTGTCGTTGGTAAGAAGCAGATCACCTTCGCAATGCATCAATCAAGTACTGACTGAACAAGGCCACGTGGATGCTGGAAAAAGCACCCTGATGGGCCGTTTATTGCTTGATCTCAATGTTGTGGACCAGCGTACCATCGAGCGGTACAGAAAAGAGGCAGAGGCCATGGGGAAATCATCATTTGCGCTCGCCTGGGTTTTGGACCAGCGGACGGAGGAACGATCACGTGGCGTCACCATTGACATTGCGACAAACAAATTCGAGACCGAGAGCACCTCGTTCACCATTCTGGATGCGCCGGGGCACCGTGACTTTATACCCAACATGATTGCGGGGGCCAGTCAGGCTGATTTCGCTATATTAGTCGTAGATGCGACGACTGGTGCTTTTGAATCTGGACTCAAGGGCCAAACAAGGGAGCATTCACTTCTTTTACGCAGCATGGGCGTGTCCCGAATAATCGTCGCGGTCAACAAGCTAGACACCGTTAACTGGTCGCAAGCGAGGTTCGACGAGATCACGCAACAAGTCTCTGGTTTCTTGTCCGCCACCGGTTTCCAGCTGAAAAATGTCAGCTTTGTGCCAGTGTCCGGCTTGCACGGAGACAATTTGGTTAAACGATCCGCGGGCTCAGCAGGAGGCTGGTACACGGGCAATACTCTAATTGAAGAATTAGAGAGCTCAGAGCCGATGTCAAGGGCGTTAGACAAGCCGCTACGCATGGCTATTTCAGAGGTCTACCGGTCAGCGCAAAGTCCACTCACGATTTCCGGGCGTCTCGATGCCGGGTCCTTGCAAACCGGCGATGCGTTACTCATCCAACCCAGTGGCGAGAAAGCATACGTCAAGTCCTTGGAACTGGATGGTGAACCAGCCGATTGGGCTGTTGCCGGGCAAAACGCAGTGGTTCATCTTACCAACATCGACCCCATTCATGTCCGCGTGGGGGACATCGTCTGTGATATCAAGCAACCGATCGTCTGCGTAGACACGTTTACCGTCAAAGCTCTAGCCTTCGACATCCTCATGCCAATGCAAGTTGACGTTCACCGGGGCCGACTACACGCCGCAGGGCAGATTGTGGAAATACCCGCATTGCTGGATAAGGTCAAGGGGACGGTATTGAAGAAGAAGCCGAAGATCGTCAAGCCTGCGAACGTAGCGAGGGTGGTCGTCAAGATGGGTACGAAGGTCCCCTTAGAAGCTGGCCAGCGCGTTGTGCTGAGGAGCGGAGGAGAAACGGTTGCTGCTGGCTTGTTGGAATAACGGAGAAGGGGTAGGGCTGATTAGGAAGGTACCGCGTAACCCAGTCGCGTCCGGGACGGCGAAAGACATTAGGAGAAGATTTCTGTAACAACCTCGGTATCTGGGCGCGGCGATAAACTCTGGATATAAATCATCAACTTGGCGATCAATAGAGAATGTGGTCTTCATCGACTCCTTGCCGGACCCCACATGTCAGCGTTGCTGGACTTCTTGTGAACGTATCACCTTGGCCATGCGGCAAGACTAACACTGTAATTGACAGTTTGTTCTTTCGAAGGTGTGACTTAAGCTCGGCAAGCCAAGAAGATAGGCGGCTCTAAGACGAACTCAAGGGTTACTGAAATATGCACACAGGGTAAGCTGTCAGGCTGCGTGTCTTATTTGCGGCTCTGTACGACTTAGACCAAAGAAGCAGTGATTTGCTGAGCAGCCGCAATGGGATTTTATGTCAGATCTGGAATCTACGGCGTGGTAGTGCTTACTACGTACATAAAAGGTTAAAATAAGTCTACTAATCCATACACAGAGAACATAGGCAATAAAGTACAGATCTTCGGGTGAAGCTTTTCTCAGGTGGGGGTAGAACACTGTATTGGCATTTTGGGGTAATCTGGCCTTAACCTTATGTATGTTAACACCTTCGACATCTGAAGCATGGGGGTCGTATGTAATGGCGCGGTTGTATTAAATGCATCATATACTGCGTAAATGAGTGGTAACAACAACCACCTCCCGAACGTGCCACGGATATGGTGCAGACGAATAAGACGATCGTCCTTGGTGACAGCCTGTCCAATCAAGGTGGCACTTTCTGGTAGATTCGGAGGCGACACGGTAATGCAGGGGTTGCCCCCACTCTACCCCACGGCTTCTGTGGGAGTTGAATTTAGGTTTTGACTGTCGCAAGGTGGCATCTCATCAGTCTGTTCTGTTTGGGCAAAGGAAGTTCCCCTGGAAGTGATGAGGTTGCCTTGATCCTCCACGGTATTAACAATGATTGGCAATATGTTCACAAGGCGCAAATGCTTTATGTTACCCTCTGATAGAGCGTAGTAAGAGAATAGACCATAAAATTTTGTTGTTCTACAAGCATGGATCATTACTAGTTGTTGAACTACCTCTAGAGCCTCTCTGTACGGGGTCTCTTCATCGAGCAGCAGTAAGGAGGCTTCAAAGAACTAGCGGACCTCGTCAAAGCCACTTGTTGAAGATGTAGGGGAAATAAAAAAATTAAAAGAACACACGCCACTGCCATGGATAGGAGGCGACGAGTAGAAGGCACTCGATCAATGAATTGTAGTACGTATTATGAGAGTGGCAAGTTGAATCGAATGAATGAAGCAACTCGATGGTCGAGTAAGTAACGTCTAAGGTACATTCACAGGGAGGCGCCAAAGTGAAAGCTGGCCTTGTAGGGGCTTCGGCCGCGTCTATGCGGCTTGAAAGATACTTGGAACTGTGCGGAGAATCAAATAGTAAGCTAAGGTATTAGATACCTCTGATGGGCAATCGATAGAAGATTTGGTTGGTCAATTGTACTAGTACATGGCGGGTGGGGTCCCTTCCGGGTGGCCTTTTGGAAAATGTGTTCTCTCCAACGTGGCATCTTTGAACGCTATTGTAGCTTCTTGCTTTTCCATATAAGAAATTCAGGAGCGCAACTTTCTCGCTTCGACCATTTTCCCACTTGCAACCACCACAACACTTCCTCTTCTCCCACCCCATACTTCACACACCAGACGAAGTGGTGCAAGGGTACTACTAAGGCTGGTTGGTGTCTTGTCAAACAGATTTCCGTTCTTGCATTCATCAATACAACCGTAAACGTAACGTCCTTAAAAACCAGACTACAGAGTCTGCCAACACCATGGCCGGACGCTCTCGGAGCTTCTGGGCCATCGGCCTAGGCATGATTGCCTGGAGCCTACTCCTCTTCAGCCCCCTCGCGTTTGTCGGAACTGCGAGAGCTGACGATGTTGAGAACTGGGGAACCGTCATCGGTATTGTAAGTCGCCTTCCCCTCCCCCTCCTTGCAACACCCAAGTTGTGGCCTTGTCGAACTCTCTCAACTTACACATGTTCTTGCATAGGATTTGGGAACAACATACTCTTGCGTCGGTGTGATGCAAAAAGGAAAGGTCGAGATCCTCGTCAACGACCAAGGAAACCGAATTACTCCCTCATACGTCGCCTTCACCGAAGAAGAACGATTAGTCGGAGACGCCGCCAAACAACAGGCCGCTTCCAACCCCACCAACACTATCTTTGACGTCAAGTGAGTGACTGCCCACGTGTGAGCATACCCTCTTCATCGACGACTCGCTAACAAGTGTCCTTGCAGGCGGTTTATTGGCCGCAAGTTTGCGGACAAGGAGGTCCAGAATGACATAAAGCACTTCCCATACAAGGTGATTGAGAAGGATGGCAAGCCCGTCATTCAGGTCGATGTCAAGGGTCAGGCCAAGCAGTTCACCCCCGAGGAGATCTCTGCCGTCATCCTAGGCAAGATGAAGGAGGTCGCCGAGGCCTATTTGGGCAAGAAGGTCACCCACGCCGTCGTCACTGTCCCCGCCTACTTCAACGACAACCAGAGACAGGCCACCAAGGACGCTGGCATTATTGCCGGTTTGAATGTTCTGCGAATTGTCAATGAGCCTACGGCCGCTGCTATTGCTTACGGACTGGACAAGACCGAAGGCGAGCGTCACATTATCGTCTACGATCTCGGTGGTGGTACTTTCGATGTTTCTCTCTTGTCTATCGACGAGGGTGTCTTCGAGGTCCTGGCTACTGCCGGTGACACTCACCTTGGTGGTGAAGATTTCGACCAAAGAGTCATCAACCACTGGGCCAAGGCCTACAACAAGAAGAACAGCGTGGACATCACCAAGGACAAGAAGGCCATGGGTAAACTGAAGCGCGAAGCCGAGAAGGCCAAGCGAACCCTCTCCTCTCAGATGTCCACTCGCGTTGAGATCGAGGCTTTCTTCGATGGCAAAGACTTCTCCGAGACTCTTACCCGAGCCAAGTTCGAGGAGCTCAACATGGACCTTTTCAAGCGTACTCTGAAGCCTGTTAAGCAGGTGTTGGATGATGCCAAGCTCAAGAAGGAGGAAATTGATGATATCGTCCTCGTCGGTGGTTCCACCCGTATCCCTAAGGTTCAGGCTTTGCTAGAGGAGTTCTTCGCTGGTAAGAAGGCTAGCAAGGGTATCAACCCCGACGAAGCTGTTGCTTTCGGTGCCGCTGTTCAGGCTGGTGTGCTCGCCGGTGAGGAGGGTACTGGCGATATTGTCCTGATGGATGTCAACCCGTTGACTCTCGGTATTGAGACCACCGGTGGCGTCATGACCAAGCTGATTCCCCGTAACACCCCTATCCCCACTCGTAAGAGCCAGATCTTCTCCACCGCCGCCGATAACCAGCCCGTCGTCTTGATCCAGGTTTTCGAAGGCGAGCGATCCATGACTAAGGACAACAACCTCCTCGGCAAGTTCGAGCTGACCAACATTCCCCCGGCCCCTCGTGGTGTTCCCCAAATTGAGGTCGCCTTCGAGCTTGACGCCAACGGTATCCTCAAGGTATCCGCTCACGACAAGGGAACTGGAAAGACCGAGTCCATTACTATCACCAACGACAAGGGTCGTCTCACCCAGGAAGAAATTGACCGCATGGTTGCCGAGGCCGAGAAGTACGCCGAGGAGGACAAGGCTACGCGTGAGCGCATCGAGGCCCGGAATTCCCTCGAGAACTACGCCTTCAGCCTGAAAAACCAGGTCAACGACGAGGAAGGTCTCGGTGGCAAGATCGATGATGAGGAGAAGGAGACCGTAAGTTCTACTGCTCTCCATGCTACCCCTGGATTATATGATACTAACGAGCACGACAGATCCTCGATGCCGTCAAGGAGACGACCGACTGGCTCGAAGAGAACGCGGCCGACGCGACCGCTGAGGATTTCGAGGAACAGAAGGAGAAGCTTTCGAACGTCGCCTACCCCATCACTTCCAAGATGTACCAGGGAGCTGGTGGTGCTGCTGACGATGATGAGCCTATTGACCATGATGAGTTGTAGACCATGCTCTTTCCATAGAATTACTTTATAGCATACCCCGGCGTAAATAGGACGACATTTAATGAAATGAATGGGTGACTCGGACAGTTCAACAACTGATATGAACGATATTTGTTCCACTATTCAATCCTACGTCGCGGTGTGATGTGCGTGCAGATTTGACTTCATCTAACGACTTTCTCATAAAATAAACGTCACGAGTCACCGGCGCGATCCTGATATGAAGTACCCGTTGCATTTCTATTTCAAGGAGAAACGTTCGTGACGACAGAGTTCCCCGTCGTCCACTTATAATTATGTGTTTGGCCACCGTCTCTCACCTCCTCGCTTTTGCTAGTCGTGTCGTCAGATAGCGGTAAATTCGAACATGTAAATAGCCTGTTCTCCCCCGGCCAAGAGGACGGCCTTGGTTTAGGTTGGGGTTATGTATGCATGCTCCTTCTGGATTCTTTTCTGGGTTGCCGGGTTGCGTAGATCAGTAGAATGTACGAGGATGGAGGAAAGCCCGTGCCAACTCTACCATCCACGGGAGAGTTGTGGGCTTTTTGGGGTCTGGAGGAAAGAACTTTGCAGGTTGTCCTGCTGTTCTACTGTATCCATCCCCGCTGGCTACCCAACCCAGCACTAAATCTATGCCCCCCTCGCGCACATCATTCCTCCCTCTTCTCCGCCGCGCCCTCGACGGCGGCAACCGGCTGTGGATCCACGGATTCGACATCGGCGGCGACGCCGCCCCGGCCCCCCTCCGCCTTCCTGAGGCCGAGCCGGCGTGTGTCCCAGCCCTCGGCCTCGAGGTAGGCGCGGAAGCGGGCGTCCTCGAGCGCGATGGTGTCCTGGCCGACGTGCGGGAGGCAGAGCAGGGCGAGGGCGCCCGAGAGCGCGCAGAGGCTCGAGCTGACGTAGAAGGGGTACTGGGCGCTGGCGGTGCCGTCGCCGCCGGCCGCCTGGATGTACGGGAACACCCAGGTGCCGACGAAGGCGCCGATCTTGCCGACGGCCGCCGCGACCCCGTAGTACTGGCCCCTGATGCCCGTGGCGCACGTCTTGGCGGCAAGCAGCCCGATGTTGTTCCCGGGCCCGAGCTCGCCGAGGGTGAGGAAGATACCGTACACGACGGCGAACCCCCCGACGACCTCAGGTTGCGACAGCTTCGCGTATGCCCCGGCCATGACGAATCCCACGACCGCCTGCAGCGTCACACCCAGCGCCAATGTATATCGCGGTCCCAGCCAGTCGCTGACGAAGGCGCCGAACATCGTCCCCGGGAGGTAGAAGATGTTGATCACGGTGTTCCAGCCAAACACCGTGGTTAGCGAAGCGCTCTCGCCATAGATGTTGGCAAGGATGGTGCTAGAGTAGATGCCGAAGGAGTAGGCCGAGAACTAGGAAACGTTTTAGTCCCGAAACTTGAGACACGTCTAATAGGAGGCAGTCCTTACATCGTAGATGAACCAAATCAGACTAACAGTAGCCAGGCGCCAACCGTAGTATCTGAGCACAAGCCAATACGGCGTCCGGGCGTGCTTCACTACAACCTCTTGGGTTAGCAATTGTCCGTTCTAGACAGTTTCGCGAGTAGTCAGGAGTTATAAGACATATTTCAGAGTCTCAATTCCCCAGGACCCCATCCGAAGAATTACTGCTTGTGGCTAGGACACGGCGTAAGAGATAAAACACTGAGGTGGCTTACTGGAGTTCTTGTTGAACTCCTCCGGTTCCTTGAGTTTGAGACGCAAGACGAAGAGGACGAGCGGGAAGACCGTCCCGATGCCCAGACTCGTCCGCCAGATTGTGCTGTAATACGTGTTGTGAGCGGCTGCGGCAACAACGTCTGAACGTTTAGTTGTTAGCGGTTGCGCCTTTTTCCTTCTCTCTGACGACTTACACGGGACGAAAGCCCCAATCACGAAGCCCCAATCAATCATTGAGTTGGTGAAGAGGATGAACCATCTATTGCGAGTCCCCTTCTTTAATTCACCGCTCGACTCGGCGCAGCTCACGCTGCCGGCTGGATATTCGCCTGTATATGACGTTTACATAAGTTCTGCTCAGTTGGCATTCGGGGTGTCCTTACCTCCAATGCCGATGCCGACCTATGCATGGGGTTATTGGGCCTGAGTTCTTATCAAACAGATATCTATAAAACCTACAAAGAACCTCCATGCGGCCAGGATGTTAAACATCCCCAGGGCATCGCCATGGTAATATGACCCAGCTGCTAGAGCTGTGAAGATGATCAAGATGACGGTAGATACAAGGAGGGAATTGGTCCGCGACCACCTATCAGCCAGGAATCCAAATAAGAGCTGACCGACAACCTACAAGACAACACTAATGAGCTTGAGTCTGCACGCTGAGGTGTTAGAGAAGACTTGCCGTTCCGGCAAAGGCGATGTCGGCGACATAGAGCTTGGCGGTCGAGTTCTTATAGAGGTCGCCATATTGATAAGTCAACACAGTCGTGACAGAACCGATGACCTGTTGTGGGGATGCATTAACGTCAAGGGTCGGTTTCCCAATGTATTAAAAAACAAACTTCAATAAAATCGCACGTTATTGACGTAGCCGTCAGAGAACAGGCCAGCACCACAAGCCAAAACCGGCCATATAGCTTCCCGAAAGGGTTTCCGTTCAAGTGAAGCGTCCATATCTGCAATCGGTGGCACAGTTTAACCTCGGGGAAGGTAACCTCAGGTAGTACACATTCCAATGTGGAGGTGAGCAATGAGGTAGTATTTATATATCGGTAGATCAACCAGTCAATGGTGCCACCGAGGGTCCACCAGGATATGAAACGTTTCTCGAGGAAGAAGAAAGGGATCACCGGATGCTAGGAAGTCTGGAGGGGGCCATATCGAGTACTAACACGTTCTACCAGCGCTAAGCCTATGTAATCCCTAGGTAACAGCTTTGGTGCTTTCATGGCATACAGGCTCCGTTGCGCCTTTGGGGGGATAGCTTCTTTTACACCCACCGAAAAATTCTTAGACAAAGCGCCGAACTGTTGTCCGGCAATGTTGAACAGTAGAGCCGTAAGCGGCAGGTAGAACGGACGGAGATGCGGCACGTGTGGTTGTACATGAAACTTTTAGAGGCTATCCCTCTTCCGAGACACGTTGCACCCCATGCCATCTCACGACGTAACTAGAACGTCGATCCACGTCTTACCTTCAACGGGCAGGTAAAACCTGATTTGGGATGACGGCAGGTCCGCGGCAAATCCCGCATCCGGTGAATAGCATGTCCCAGACTCCAGTAACATCCTGGGCCAGGTCTCTTCTACGGGAGCGAGGTACGATATTAGCCATGGGAAATTCCGTGTCGCTGTCGATGGTAAACAAGTCGCCAAAGTATATATTCTCCTTTCTAGCTGTTGGCTTCCCCTACGTGGCCGAGACCTCAACCAATTTCCCCCTCATATGGGGGAGAGAATACAGTTAGAGAAATCACCTATGGCTTGGAGGTTGGCGAGCTACCTATGCCAAGTCGGAACGTTGCGAACGAAAAGCTTGTCCGAAGCTTGTCTTGATCTGCGCCATTGGCACGTCTTGGAAAACAAGGCTGAAAAGTTTCGATCGCCAATAGGGTGCTAATTACGCGGTAGGTACAATTTCTGCTTATTGCTTCGTGCGTTCCTATTTCTTTCAATTATGATCAAGACAAGCGGCTTTTTTGAAGGGAAGCGTGGCTTCTGAGTGTCGCCAAGTCGATGCTTGATTTCAAGCAGAGTACGCCAAGCATGACGTTCCGTCTTCGAGTTCCGACGTCCAATCCAGGCATTAGGGCACGCGATGGTTGGCTAATTTTCGCCTGCGGCACTTCGGAGAGGCAGGCATTGATTGCGTCCCTCCTCCGAATCTGATTCAGTATCGGCTTCTACTTATCGCGAGACTTTCGAGACGAGGCTTTTCCAATTGTCCTGACACATATACCGTCTGTTGACTTGAATCAGACGACTTGAGCTATATGGACCCCATTACGGCCCTTAGAAGAGCACCTGCAGATCGGTAAGGGCGAGTAGGCAACGCAATAGGAGTTACGTCCCCTCGACCGATACCTAAAACCCTGGCGTTGCCCCTGGATGGTACTAAGAAAACAGTACATACCTACGTAAGTAGGTATCTTTGCCGTGCAGGATCGAAGTAGAACGAACAGCCAGGGCAAAGGCAGAGGACAGCTTTTTCCAATATCGATGCGGGTATGCCCATCAAAGCATTCAACGATTCCATGATATACTGGAGTAGAAAGATGTCTGCCGCCACCACAATTCAATGACAGGTCTGCATGGCTTCACGGTAACCGCAACTATCGTCGTTACCGACCAAGGCATCTTCAAGCAACTCTCTTGCCAACAGACTGTAAATATCGTGACACAATATCGGTGACGACTGCACTCGACAAACTATTGTTATCTAGCCAAATTATTGCCTTTCCAAGGCATGTATGCCATGGCTACCCTCTAGTACATAATACTTGGTATCGTAGATCCGGACTCATCTAGACATCATTTCGCGCTATTGAGTCTGGTAGAGCGTCGTCTGCCAACCTCCGGAACAGGTTGGGTAGGTTCCTTGACGTCCACCTTTTGCTTCTTGACATTCTGTTTGCTTGCCGGAGCGGACTGTTCTTGTTCTTCCTTGACCGCTTTCGACTCTGATGTCCTGGCCCTCTTGGCTGGTCGCCCTTCATCCTTAGGCTTCTCGGCTGTTTTCTTCCCGCTTTTTGCTTCGAAGAACCGACTTTCCGACCCCTTGTCAGAGACATTGCTCTCTTCCTTGACTTCGTCAATGGTCGTGCGCCCTTTCTTCTTCTGTACGCTAGGAACTACGCAGCTCGTGCGGCCACCGACGGTGATGAAGGTGAAACTTTCGCCGTTCGGCAATTTGGTTGCGGCGTCTTTCTTCCCCTTGCCCCATCTATGCTTGAACAGCCAATCCTCGGGAAATTCATCCGAGTCCCCAAGCTTCTCGACCGCGGTATCACAGACATACCGGATGGCCTTGTACAGTGTAGCGATGTCGGAGTCGTCGAAGTCATCGCAGTACTGTTCCGGATGGAGTTTCGCCTGATACATGATTTCGTCTCCTACCCAGTTCCCTATGCCGCTGATGACCGCCTGGTCCAGTAAGAGTGCCTTTATGGGCACATGCCTGCTTGTCATCTTCTGCCGTAGATACTCTTCGGTGAATACATCCTTGTCGACGACGGGATCCGGCCCGTTCTCGACGAGAGGCGAATGTTTCCGGATCTCTTCGGCGGGACAGTCGACGAGCCGGACGCGGCCGAAGCGCCTCGCATCCGTGAAGGCCACCTCGACCTTGGGCGTACTGTCCGTCTCTAGCTGAAACTTCCAGAACTTTGGGGGCCACTGGTCCTTGTCCCCTTTCGACTTCTCCTCGTAGCGGTTGTACGCCGTCTGCTGGCCTCTGATGTGGACCCATCCGGTCATGCCGCAGTGTATGACGGGATGCGGCGGCTTGTCCAGGAGGAGCCAGAAGTATTTGCCCTGGTTTCCGGCTCCAATCACCGTCTTTCCCGTCAGAGCTTTCTGGAACTCAGGACCGCTTGTCCCGACTTTGCCGAAGATGCTGCTGTCATCGGGTGCCAGGACCTTGCTGATTTTCTTGCCAACAAGGTGAAGCTGCAGAAAGTGGGTAAGCCGTGCAACTTGAACATTGATACCTAATTAGCTCTGTTTATTGAAGATGGTAGTATAGCATCCGTACCTTCGGCGATCTCGGGCATGGTGATAGATATGACAGACTATCAGACACTTGAAATGACAAGAAACCGGCTGTGATTAAAGGAATCGAAGAAAACGATAGGTTATCCGGGTATCTCAAGAGGCAAATTGCCGATGTACGAAGTCAGTGTCGTCGGAGTTTGATCCAGAGAGAATGAGTTTTTGTACTAATAAGTGTGAAGTATAAGAAAGTCGTCTTGCCTACGACGCGCGCCCTTCCCCTGACCGCGTTTGGGGCACAGGTACTTTGTCGATCTCTAATTTTAGGCTACCATTGAGGGGTTGCATTTCAGCTGAAGTCTGGATTCCTTTCGACGAACTAAACAACCACAAGCCTGAGAGGCTTTTCCCTGACAATTGGCTAAATAGAAATGATAGATCTCCAGCAGTTTATCACATCAATCTTACATGCAGAATCAGGTTGCAGCCGACATAAAATCATACAAAGGAGTACAACAGAAGCGGGTTGAACCATCCCGTCCCAGGCTTGGCCAATGCCTTTTCAGAATTACCCCACACAGCTTTTTCCGGCGATAATCCTTTGAGTTCTCAACTTCAGCCACAAAGTCTCTTGGGGGTTCGCACAGCACTAACGCGAACTTAAAGATGGTTTCATCAAGGACAGTATTGGCGTAGTAGCTCTAAATTCTGGTTGGTCGGAGCCCTGGAGGAATTACTTTTTTTTTTCTGGGACCCCTCCATCCCGCCAGAACAAAATTTCGTCTCACTGTCCAACACCGCCAGAAAAACTGAAAAAACTGCCCGGAGTCTCATTTAGCCTGCTAATGACTCCCCTCTCAGCCTTTACAATGAAGCTCAGGTAGACCTTGTCGAGGTTGTTTCCTTCTCATCTCCCTTAGAACCCAAGGCGAATTGAAGCTGGAAATATCACACGTCTGTTTTGTTTTCTTCTTCTTCCTACGTCTCGGTCTCAGTCGTATCGAGGAAGTTTCACGATATTTCGCATAAGCTCGGCATTGACTAGTGACGTCGGCTCAATTGTCAATCTACCGCAATCGGAGCAAATAAAATCTGCGCCGAGGGAATCTGAACCTTCGATATTGACGAGCTATACGAAGCACTCGCAAAACCTACCAACATCATCCGCAGCACCAATTGTACACTTGCGACTTCTTTATTGCTTCGGTCCTCGGCGGGGCTTGCTGCTGAGAACAACACATCACTTTTGGCCCGCACCAACAGGCGATTTTCTAGCCCTATTTATTCTTGTTTCCACCACTCCAGGATTTCACATCCGAATCTTTCTCGCCCATACCGCCAACATGGTGAGAAATATCGTCATTCTCTCGGGCAATTCCCACCCCACTCTCACCGACAGCATCTGTAACATGCTGGGTGTGCCTGCGTGCAACCGGACCCTGAGCAAATTCTCCGTCGGAGAGACGCGTTGTGAGATCAAGGACTCCGTACGAGGCAAAGACGTATTCATTATCCAGTCTGGTGGCGGGAAGGTTAACGACCAACTTATGGAACTATGTATAAGTATGTGTGACACGACCGAGGACTGTTCAGCGAGGCCGAGTACTGACTTTGATCGTTAGTGATTTCGGCATGCAAAACAGGTTCCGCAAAGAGAGTCACCGCTGTACTCCCTCTATTCCCTTACTCGCGTCAACCGGATCTGCCATACAACAAGATTGGCGCACCGTTATCCAAACCTCCGTCCGAAGTACCCAGAGACAAATACACCTTCGAGAGCGTACCAGCCACGCCGGCGCCCGGGATTGCCAAGAGCGCGAGCTTCACCCATCAGGACCTCGCCAAGGTGTTGAGCAAGACGTCACTTGCTAACGGCTCCGCGGCTCCTCGCGCCAATGGCGAAAGCTACTTCGCCAATGGGGAGACAAGCGCCGGTCCTGTTCAGCAAAATCCGGGCTCTTCCACTGCCGGGAATTTTACCACGCATGACTACGAAAACCCAACCAGCCTGATACCAACCTTTCAGGGTCAGCCTGGGTATAAGCGATGGGTCGCGCAGGCTGGAACCTTGGTAGCGGATCTGGTAACGTGTGCCGGGGCAGACCAGTAAGTCTCCGACCAAATTCCGATACGTTCCCCGGGTCGCTCGCTCGATGGCCGGTTATGCAGCCCTTCCAGAGGGCTAGCCTTCGGTCTAAACCGACTCCGAAAGAAGGCCGCTAATAAGCTCTGCAGCGTAGTTGCGTTGGATCTTCATGATCCCCAATACCAAGGATTCTTCGACATCCCGATGGACAACCTGTATGGCAGGCCCTTGCTGAAGCGATACATCCAGCAGAACATTCCCGACTATAAGGAAGCCGTGATTGTGAGCCCGGATGCAGGCGGCGCCAAGCGAGCCACGGCCATCGCTGATAGCCTCGGGATGGAGTTCGCCCTCATTCACAAGGTAAGCGGAGACGTGCCTGATCCATGTCTTCAAACTCACCCAATCAAACAGGAACGCCGGCCGACGAGGATCACGGATCGTCAAAACGCAACCATGATGCTTGTAGGCAATGTTGCAAGACGAGTCTGCATTCTCATCGACGACCTCGCAGACACGGCCAACACGATTACACGGGCTGCCAAGCTGCTACGGAAGGAGGGCGCCACGACTATCTACGCCCTCATCACTCATGGCGTCTTAAGTGGAGATGCGCTCTCGCGTGTCAACGCATCTGCCCTGGACAAAGTGGTGGTAACCAATTCAGTGCCTCAAGACGAGCACAAAAGGCTGTGCCCGAAACTGGAGGTCCTAGATGTTGCCCCGATTTTCGCCGAGGCCATCCGCCGTATTCATCATGGTGAATCGATCAGTGTGCTATTCCAGTACGATTAGACGGGGTCAGGTACGGCAAACCCGACCGATCAGACCTTTCCGTCCCAAATCCGAAGCGAAAAGCTCCGTGACTCTTCTCGAAGAGAATGCTAAGGTCATTGGGAACTAAGACGGATTTCCGGCTGCCAACAGTGGCTTGACTACCTGCGGACACAATGCGTGCATGATGATGCTTCTACTCTCATTTCAGAGGGGATGGTGTTTAGTTTCGAGCTTTCGCTAGTGGTCCCTGGATTCCGGCATGGGAAGGAACGACCCCTTCCATCTCGTAAGTATCATATATCTGATCAACGGCGATACTGTGCCGAAAAAAGTATTAGGTAAGGCTTCTCTACCTAGTCCACCGCAGTCTAGACAAGCCCGTTTATAGACTTGGGGGGGCAATTGGTAGAAGCTCTAGAAGAAACACGATATCTCATAGAGAAGGACGCGAGACGGGGAATAAGCAAGTGGCCAACCACAAAACTGCTCGATAGTGCAATTGCGAGACGTCCGTCGCGGCTATCCAGACTTCATGCAGATCCTGACATGAACGTTGAGTTTGATTGCTTTCCCCATTTGCTTGCACAACGAAGAACAGCATCAAACACAAGCCGTTTTGTTGGAGCTCAGCCTTCTCGGGATTACGAGACGAACAGCGTCCGCAGGAGATAGCATACGTTGGCAAGTTATATATTAGCGTTGGGAAGGAAGACTAGGCTCTGCGTACGAACAAACCTACCTAACCCGGGAAATAAATGGAATACAACTTGACCCAATCCGATTTCGCTTTTGATGCTTGGTGGATGGAGTAACAAGGAAGATAAGCGGTATACTTCTGTCAAGAAGTTCTGGTTACCTGCATAACTATGATTCGCTGTAGACTACGTAACTATGCAAGTGCTACATGTAGATATATGGATACTCCGTTAAAAGAGGAAGCATGTGATCGATCCTCTCCGCAAAGACAGGCCAGTAACACGTAACTGGGATGTGGAGTTCAATTGCCGGGGGATTCTACTTATCACTAGCGTCGATGTGCTTTTGTCACTTGACGGGACAAGGGGGGGTTGTGCTGCTTCGGGCCTTCAACCGATAGTGGACCTCGGCATGTGCAACATTCACTGGCCACTTTATCCTTATGCCCATTCAGCTCCGACCTTTTTAATTAAAGCCATTACGGAGAGGTGATGCTCCCCACTCTTCCCCGTCTTCTCCATGTATCTGCATATCCTCCTACCTACCTACTGGTATGTACATTCCTTCCCCTTCCACCCTCAAACCGAGGTCACCTTTTTCTATACTTGTCCTTCCTTTCCAATTACTTCTGAAGACTCAAGCGGAATAAACGATATCGCTGATCTTCGACTTCTCTCCTCAAGAGGTCTTGCTTAACCGCGTGCTACCTTCCGCAAATTACAGCCTTCCTCCACCCAACCAAGCATCGTCGTCATCCCCGCGCCAGGACCTCACACGACGGAGCTACTCAGCTGATAAGAATCCGCCGCCGACCGAACGGGAGCATCAGAGCAAAGTCGACAGCCGAACCATCGCATTTCAGCATTTACCCAAGTGTAAAAGAAGAGGAAGCGCAAACAACAACAGCGCGGCGAGGTGACAGGAAGGAAAGGGGAAAGACACAAACTAGAGAAGAAACAGCAGGAGCGCGCGCGAGAGAGAAATAAAACGGCAAGATGGTCGCCGACGCCCTCATCTACCACCCGACGGTGACGCACTACCTCAAGTTCGTGGCGACGACGGTGGGACGCGACAAGGTGCTGCGCACGCTGCAGTACCTGGCGCGCTTCTACGCGTGGTACCTGCTGCGGACGAACGGGACCAAGGCCGAGATCGCGCCCTTCGACGCCGTCAAGCGCCAGCTCGGGCTCACGCGCAAGCTGCTGCGCGTCGGCAAGAACGTCGAGCACCTCAAGGCGGCCGCCGTCGCCGCCGACGCGCCCCCGAAGTCCGGGGACGCCGTGCTGAGGTACGCCACCGTCGGCCGCCAGCTTGGGTACGCCGGATACCTGACCCTCGACGCTGCCACGGTGCCCGACGCCATCGGCTTCCGCCCGTGGAGCCGCGCCAAGCAAGCCTCCAGGGAGGCCTACCGCTTCTGGGCCATGGGCCTCCTGTGCAGCGTCGTCGCCCAGACGTATACCCTGTACCGGCTGCGGCAGCGCGAGGCCAAGGTCGACAGGAAGGAGGGCGAGGGCGTTGTGGAGAGCAAGAAGATCGCCATGTGAGTTATTTCTATACCTGCCTAATAATTTTTTTTTCCGGTCCGCCATGGACTGTGTGCTTTTGAATTTGGTGTTCTTGTTGCGAGAGGCGCGGGGCAGGGAGGGAAAATGGTCAGTGTGGATGTCAGTGCTAACCTTGAAAACAAACAGGGAGCGGAAAGCCAGCCAGCTCCAGCTCATCTCGGATATCTGCGACTTGACGATCCCCTCCTCGGCCCTGGGATGGGTCACGCTCGACGACGGGATCGTCGGTCTGGCGGGCACCGTGAGCAGTTTGATTGGCGTCTACACGCAGTGGAAGAAAACCGCATAAGACGGGAAGGGAAGGGAAGTGAGTGAAGTTACTAGGTCTGTCTCGCTCGGAGCAGGATGGCAGGTGAGAGTAGGGAAGGGGAGGCTAGCTCGTCGTCGAGTCTGGTTCGTAACAAGCTGGGAGTTTGCGGGGGTCGCGGCCTTCGCGGGTGCGGAATCGTGTTGTATCTTTGCATACGGAGGCTGGGATGTCTTGGGAAGCTTTCCATGTGGTCGGTTGGATTCCACATAAGTTAAGGCAGAGTGATGTTGTTCGGGGAATACACCCGCCCTCTTTAGGCCGTACTCATGCGTAAGTAGACGGACACGGTATCAAGCCTTATTTCCTTATTGTTTAATAAATGACCCAAATAATCGTCAAGACCGGCTCGGTTTTCGGACTGCGTCTTCTATACCGACATGATGAGTACTTGTATAAGGAAATATGTAGACGTTTTCGCCTGTGGCTCACCAAAAACATGCTTCATCAACTCTCTTCTAAAATCACCAGTAGTGTTCCAAATGTAATATATATTTCGTGGAATTGCGAAAGTGATGTTGCCTCCAGGAGGATAGCGAACACAGCAACAGCGCGCCCACAAAAAGCTAGGACACAGGCCATCATCTCTGGATCCGCCCCTATTCAGCCCCCTTTCAGCCCCTATTTAGCCCCCTTTTCCCAGCCACAGCCTCCCACCTACCCACCCCAACGGAGTGTGCACTCAGTTTATGGACTCCAGGGGCTTGTAGGCGAGGTGTTGGACGGACTTGTCATGCCACTGCTAACCACGAACAGAGCGTCGGTCGTATAGACTCGGTCGATGATAATATCAGCAGGGCCTCCTTATATCAACCAGGGCGTGGCCGCCGCTTTAAAGAACAGTGATATTTCACGGAGAGATCTTAACTAGCTTCAATCTCTCCTCTTAGTGCTGCCACCCGAGCCCGTGGCGCTCTGGCTAAACCCAAGAGCAGGCGCGATGAGTGCCTGTCTCCGCGATGCATCCGGACCCCTCTCCGGACCGGATGCATAACCCTTTTTCTGTTCACTGTTCACCACGGTTTCGGATTCGCGCTCATTATTGAGTAGAGCAGCGGTGCGCTTTCTAGGTATTGTCTTGTATTAGAACGGACCGCTTTTGCAGCTGCGGAGCTATAACCAACCAAGATGCTCGCTACTCCGTCCAGGGCTTTTATACAGTAATCCAGGATCCCCATGTTGCGCGCCTCATACACTTTAATGCTTACGGTAAGGGTTGGTTCCCTAGACCCTGCCGTTGATTGGGGCCGGGCTTGCTAATTTAACACTTATATTTCCTGAAACTCTGTCCGAGCCTCTCGTTTCTGGGCGTGAAATCCCAGTTGATCTCCGCGAGGGTATAGTTGCACCTGTCCATCTCGTCGCTGACAACGTCGACGGTCTGGGCCAGCTTGTCAGGCTCGCCATTGGCCGCCGCCAACAGGTTGATCTTTCTCGTGAAGTTCAGCAGCAGCTGCACTTCGGTCGCCACGTGCAGGATATAGTCTATTTCCTCGGTCCATTGACGGCGGCGCCGCCATATCGTGGACGGCAATCTACACATCATGCTGAAGGGCAGGGCGACCTGTGCCGCGGGCTTCGCTTTCTCCCCTTCCAGCTTGAGGAGCGGGATACGGGCGTACGCCACTGTCTGTGCGAAGGGCGGGTTGCCCGGCGAGTAGTAGATAGCATCGTCGCCCTCGCGCGTCCAGAAGCGTATAGGTTTACTCTGTAATTCCGGGGGTTCCCCTTGCTTCGACTGATAGAACCGGCGGAGCTTGCGACAGACCCACTTTGGGTATCTCTGCCGGCCGTCTTGCTCGGAAGAGACTGCCCCCTCTGCCTCGACCTGAACGTCGCTCGTTCGAGTCTTATCCTCGCAGTCGACTAGATCCACCTGCTCTATGATGATACGCTTCAGCTCCCCGTCCGGACCTTCCGCCATGAACCACAGTGGCCCTATAACTCGCTGCCTGCGAGCCAGCGACTTCGCACCAAACTGATTCCTGGGGGGTTGCCTATCCCAGGACGTGATCTTCGGTGCATAAGGGAGGTGGATGGGAATACGTATATCCGGATCCTCTTTAACGACATCCCTCAATGGAGGTACGTGAAGCCCCTCTCGCAGGCCCTTTACGAGCAACCGAGCTCCCAACGTAGCAGCTGCGTCTTGGAGTTGCTGGACGGTGCAGCCTTCCGGGATGTACTCAGAACCATTATCCCATGTTAGGATTTGCCTCGCTAGGATTATGCCGCGATCGAACTCCTTGTCGTCGAGCGTTTGCAACGAGACGCCGGTTTTATCCGCCGTGTCGAGCAAGGCACGATGCAAGGGAGCGGGTCCGCGGTAGTACGGGAGCAGCGACGGATGCACGTTGAGCCCGCCATACTTGGCAGCGTGCAGAAGCCGCGGCGGTACGAAGAGCCCGAATGACACGGCTACGATGAGGTTCGTGGCCTCGGGCATATTCCATCCCGTGAAGGTGTCCCGCTCATGAATCGGCAAGCCCAGCTCCGCCGCAAGCGCTTTGAGGGGCGGCTCACGGATTTCCTTGAGGCCCCTACCGGTAGGCTTCCCCGGCCGGACGACAACATCAATCGATTGGATGAGGTCTGAGTTCTTCTGTTTCTCTTCATTTAGAGCTTTGAGGGAGGCGCCACTGAAGTCGTCCGAGCCGCAGAAAAGAATCCGCAGGGGATCAGATACCTTGGTCGTGCTGTAGGCGCGGTTAAGGCGACGGCCGTTAGGCAATGGGAATGCACTCGTTCGATATTCCGAACATCTCCATGGCGGCGCCCGGAGTATGCGACTTGCACGCCGCAACATGGCAGCGGCTTAATGTTGTTATAAAGAAGTTGATAATGGGAGTGATTTTGCCTAGTTGCGTCTTGATATCCACTTCATGGTGCTCCCTTCAGTGGATGCGATTAAGAGTCACTTAATAAGAGCCGGACGTCTACTGGACTGGCCGCAGTTATAAAATACCAGCAATATACTCGTACTCGAAGAGAAGAAATGGACCCTGAAAAATATCGTGAGACATTCGATGGTGCACCTCCTCGAGATGTGGTGAAAATTCAAGCGTAGCATACCAAGTACTAAGTAACTACCCTAGCAAAAAGGAGCGGAGCACGGACCACTTCTGGCACTGCTACTGCAGCTACTTTTATTGCTGAGAGTTTATGACAAGCATCATTATAGTCCGTTGATAAAGCCCAAATCAATTGTGCTATCTCGGCGTTTGAA
The DNA here is from genome assembly GCA_004155915.1 of Monosporascus sp. CRB-9-2. Lineage (NCBI taxonomy): Eukaryota > Fungi > Ascomycota > Sordariomycetes > Xylariales > Monosporascus > Monosporascus sp. CRB-9-2. The sequence goes on from QJOA01000104.1 coordinate 84,472, forward strand.
GAATATATAACATGCTAACCATTGGGAAGGGAGCTGGGAAACCTTGCCCAGGGACCTAGGGCGCAGCACCTTGCAGTTCTTGGGTCCCGGGGCGAGTAGAATTCGAGGTCACCCTCTTTGATACTGCAGCGTATAATCCCATGTCGAATCGACCACTTCCTCCCACATCTACATGCACTAAGCTCGGGCTGTGTACGATAGCAAATCTTGTATCCCGCATCTGTTCTCAGCATATGAACTTGCCAGGTGTGTACCTGTTATACGACATACGCGTTAGTCTCCTGCATCCACGGTCGGACCGCCCCGTATGATGTACAGGGTAAGTATGTATGCATGACTGCAACAGCGATCATATCGAAAATAAACGAATATGATACAACCCACTCGGCCAAAGGATCCGAACCTTGGCAGGTTGAATCCCATGTGGTGCATCTCAAGTGGAACTCGGTTGCGACGCCCAACAGTTGACTGCGGGATCTGATATGATTCTTGCATTCGGTAGCTAGACTCTAGGGCTGTGAACATATAGGACGAAATAATCATCGCCCCTCTCTCCAAGTTCACCACGGCACTGTGTCATGCTTTCGTAACCTTTCATAGTTGCAGTACATAGCCATACCTCATTATGTCGCTCGTAAACATAGAACCGGAAAGCCTCTCGAACCTCAAAGACAAGGTAATCGTCGTGTTAGGTACGGTTATCCTCGCCTTTGCGTTGCTTTCGTCGCTGCTCCTTTACCGTGGACGCCGCCACTTTACACTGAGCTAATTAACCTGTCTTTAGGAGTAACGACAGGCATAAGAGCCGCCGTAATCCGGCAAGCTACAGGTCAGCTAGCAGCCAGCCTGCCAGCTAACTACTCACTCCCCCCTTCCCCGTTACTCAACACACACACACACTCTCTCTCTCTCTCTCTCTCTCACTCTCTCACTCACTCACTCACTCACAACAGAACCTAACATCAAGGCGACTCCCCTTAAATCAGACATTGAGGCAAAAGTAGTATGGGGCGACGTAGCCGAGCCGCCGACCCCGGACGCGCGCTTCGTGCGGACGGACGCGACGTCCTACGGTTCCGTGCTGGACCTCTTCAAGACGGCGCTGGAGGCACACTGGCAAGACAACCACACGGTGTACAGCGCGGGGGTGACAGGGTCGGGCGAGGACGGGCTGCTGTTCGACACCGTCACCGCATCCCCGTCGCCCATCGACGAAGAGCCGTCGACGCGGGTCGTCGACGCGGGTCGTCGACGCGAACCTGAGGAGCGCGCTCTTTTTCACGCGCGTCGCGACGTACCACGTGCTCGAGAGCTGGCGGCCGCCAAGGGGGAGGGAAGCGTTCGTGGTAGGGAAGGGGAAACGGACGACGACGACACCTCGATCCTGCTCGTCGGCTCCAGCAATGGCGTCGCTGGGTTCGCGGGCCCCGTCCAGTACTGTGCCAGCAAGCACGGGCCCCTGGGGCTGTTCCGGGGTGCGTGGGGTACCCTGTCGGCCACCGGGGGGGCCGTCGGCATCAAGATGAACGTCGTGGTGCCGAGTGTTACGAGTGAGTTTGCCCGCAATCCAGTGCTGGGGTAGAGGGCTTCCGGGGGTTGCATGGAAGCCGAAGGGTCTAGGGAAGGGGTGAGAGTGTGGGGGGAGGCGGTTGAGTTTTGCGCCGTTGCTCAGCTTACGGCTAACCTGGCTGGCTGGCAGGGACGCAGATTATATCCAGGTTCCTCGACACCTTCGCGTCGCGCGGCCCTATGTGCAACGAGTCCGATGATGTCTCGAGCGCCATCACGCATGCGTGAGCGTCGCGGGCGGACGGGGAGGCGTACTACGTCGCGGGCTCCAAGACGTACGAGATCGAGAAGAGGCTCGAGGCGCTGCGCGCGCAGTGGCTCGGCGCGGATGTTTACAGGGTATTGGTGAAGGCGCAGGATGTGTTTGTCGATGTAAGTTTCACCCGCCGCCGTCGCTGCTTTCACACTGCTAACGCGTCTTGCGGATAGCTAGGCGTAAATCACAAGTATAGGAGGTAATCATCCATGCTTGGGGCGTTTGAGGGACTCGGGACTAACTGGAGGAATATTACACCATAAATCATGAATAGCAATTCAATAGGGTATCAATAATACTGAGCTCCACAAGACCTATGAGAAAGATGATCACTCGACAAATGTAACAGAGTCGCACATCAAAGCACAGTCGTCAGAAGCCGGGTGGGGGCTGGTGCAGCGGCTGGTACATCGGCTGTTGCGGCGGCTGCTCCTCCCTGCTCCCGTCCTCTCGCAATATGATGCACGGCCGTCTCGCCACGATCCCGAAGGCCGTGCTAGCCTGCGCCGCCGGGTCGCTCGGGTCGAGCTGCTCCTGATCGCTCATCGAGAGAGCCCTCAGGATCTGTTTGTCGACGCGATCGAGCTCCGGGTCCGCGTGCTCGCCGCGGAGGTAGGCGGCGATCTGGCGCGCGGGCATCTGCGCCGCGCGCGTGAGCCGGTTGATGGCCGTCCTGATGCCCTTGTTATTCTCCTTCTGCCATCTGCGGTACGACGGTATGGTGTCCATCTTGTGCATAGGGGTGGGCTCGTGGTTGTGCTCGGCCTGCAGGACCTCCATGAACCAGAGGTCGCCCTCGCGCTTGAGGCGGCGGATGGCCACGCGCCAGCCGCACCCCGTCTTCGTCGACTCGCGCTTGCGCTGCCCCGTGCCCTTGGACTGGAACTCGCGGCCGCCGCGGTCGCAGGCGAAGTCCTTGCGGATGACGGGGCCGTCCGGGTCATACGTGCCGTTGGAGTGCTTCTCCCGGACGCCGCGCATCTGGCTCACGCCGTAGCCGCTCGTGAAGCAGTGCAGCTGCAGCGCGAAGATGGCGTCCTCGATGTTGGTGTATGGCCCGCGATGCAGCGGCGCCGGGGGCTGGGGAGGGTTCCGCGCGAGCGTCCCAGGCGACGGGGAACGACGGCGCGGGCGAGTCTTCGAGCCCTTCGGCCTTCCTCTAGGCTTCCCCGACGGCGTCAGCGTCTGGCCCGGGGTCTGGATCTCCGTCTGACCCTGGGCGGTCGCTTGCTGGTTCGGCTGCGTCGGCGTGCCTGTCTCATCTGGCTGGATCACAGACTGGGAGGGCTCACTGAGTGTCGCCGGCGGGGCTGGGTTCTGCTGCTGCAGCGCGCTGTCCAGGGGGATCTGGGCATGCGGATGCGGTTGTGGATGTGTGTGTGGGTGCTGGTGTGGATGCGGAAGCGAGTGTGGTTGTGATTGCGGGTGAGTAATCTGCGCATAAGAGAAGGTATTATATTGCGCAGCGGCGTAGGGATTATATTGTGAGGAGGCCATCGTATGGAATTAGGCCGTATGTGTACTGAGTTGTGGGTTGAGAGATCAGTCATCGAAAAGCTCAATCAGACATTATGAGATTGCTGAGGTAGAAGGAATGCCTGCGATAAGAAGATATACGCCTACAACTGCATATATGCTGCCTAAATGAGCCTGGGTAAGTGCATATACTGTGTATATATGTATCGCTGACACTGTTGCTCTCTAGCAACCCTTCTACAACTGTTCCGTATCTGTTTTATGTCAATACTGCATAATTTCAGACTGGCAAATACTATGCGTTTCCTTTTATACGAATTTTACGACGTTCAAAGTCGTTGTGGGCTGTCTGGCGAGTACCCATTAATTTCATAACCTATAATCTAGATGTTTCGTAATCCAGGGACGTTTTGTTATGGGGCCGACTTCTCTGCAAATCCAACTACGCTGAAGAGTTCTTCGTATCTGTCAGGGGATAAATGTTGTGTTCCCAGAGTTCCTCTACCCTCGGTAGTAGTCTAGTGTCCAGAATTGGTCAAATAGATTCACAAGATGCATGAATCGCAGACGTATGCCACTATCATAGCAATAACAGTGCGACAGTATGTCAGGCTTGGCTAAGTATATATACCATCTATATATCTCGCTCAGTGACCATGGAGCTACTAACACTCCAAAACTGATGCAACGACCGTTATCCCATGCTCCCAACTTCCTCTGGAACTCATCGGCTTGGGATGCCGCTATAACGAAGGTATTTTCCCGACCTAGCAGACACAGCGTGCGGTTACGGCCATGTCGTCACCCTTACTCGATACTCATACGCATAAGGCCGTCATTAGTATCGACCATGCCCTGGAACCCAACACGGCCCTTGGGCCCGTTGACCGCTCTCCCGCCGTTGTTTCCGGCAGAATTTCCACTGTCACTGGGGGTCGCCGAATGCTTGTCTCCGCTGTGATTGCTTCCAGGCCGGGAGCCCCAAGGTGCCATATCTCTTTGCATGGGGCTCTGCATGATGGGAGAATTATGGACGCTCATGCCGGGGCTTACTGCCCGTCGCTTGAAGCTGACTGGATCGAAGTCATCATCTCTCCGGCGCTTATTGTTGATACGCCGGGTGATCTCCGCGGCAGTGGGTGGAATGGCCCCCTGCGATCCGAAGCCGGGCGTCGTTTGCTGAGGCACGTCAGATCTCTGGTTGTCGGTCGCATTTCCGCCGAGAGTAAAACCAGCCCCGGGACCCCAGACACTCGTGTTAGCAGATCCTGCTGACAGAGAGGGCGAGTCCATGTTAACGTCTTCGCTTATACCCGATGAAGAACCCCTCGGCAGGAAAGCTGGAGGTGGGGGTGTCACCCTGGCACCATTTATACTGCTAGTCTCAGAAAAGGTATCCCAAAAGTTCTTCCCTTTTGAGTTCATGAATGCTTGCTTTTTAAAGCTACTCGATAAACCCGAGTCAGTCATCATGTCGTCTTCGGTTACGTCGTCAAGCCCTTCTCGGGTAGTGTTTAGATTCGGTGATGCTGTCGATGTCTGCGGTATGTCCAGTGGAGGCGGAGCGGTTCCCGTTGGTGCCGCTGGCGTTGTAGGGGCAGCTGGGGGCACGCGAGGCTCAAGATTTATATCACTTTCGCGAACTTGACGGATAACCTCGGCTTCCCGTTGAACTTCGGAGTCGACAGGCATGCTCTCCTCGGCAAGAGCGGCGCGGATGCGTGCGAAGCCCTTGGTTTTCGGCTTCATCGAGGATTAGCGATGACCTTTCCCGCAACGAAGTGTTACTTGGGCTTACCAAAAGATTCCCCCTCCTCGTCACTACCCTCTTGACGACTCCACGCTGGCCATCCTTGCCCGAGGCGGACAAAACATCGCCGGCGTCCATTCCCTTTTCCTCTGCCTCAGTACTTGATATGTGTAATTGGTTTGCTGCCCAACTTATGCTTTCCCTTCGCGGGTGGGGGATCGCCGGATCGCGTTTCTCCTTGATTATGCTGTTCGGGGGGGACTTGGAAAGCGTAGCTGGGGTAGCGGACTTGAACCCCAAGCCTAACAGACCACGCAACTTCTTTTTGGATTGTCTTCTCGGCCGCGATCGAAAGTTCGACAGACTACTTACGGCAGGCGACGAGTCGGGCAACCACGGAACTACGCTGTTACCCCGACCGATTGTTTGGTTGCCGAGCTGCGAGGCACTCCTTGCAACCTGCGGCGTGCTCATAATGGCATCTTCCATATCGTCGTCCATGAAGTCCTCACCATCGGAGCTCGACGAAGAATCGGAGCCTACCATATTATTCGCACTGCCGACAGAGCCAGAAAGGTTGCTGCGTTCTCGGGCGCCCATCATAGACCACAGCGAGTTGGATGACTGCTCGGCACCATATTCCCCACTCCCTCTACCGGGAATATTCATCGCCCTGCCACCGATCGTCGGTGATGAATCAGGAGACGACTGCTCAGCAAGCGTCGAGTGGTGGAGACTCGTAGCCGCTCGAGAGAAGTCTAACCCTCGAGAGCGACGGGGGAGGATGTTTGTGGGCGAGGCATAGATCTGGGAATGATCGAGCTTGGGAGACAAAGGGGTCGGAGTCATGGTGTGTCTGAGATGATGGGCCGACACAGCAGGAGTATCAGCAGCCGGGATGGGCGAGGTCCGGTCTCGCTGTGGCATCTGCAGGGAAAGGTTCATGCCACTTGCACGGAATAGAGAGTCGGGACGATGGGGTGTGACAGGCGGGTCGATATCTCTATCTTGGTTATTGTTATTGCTGCTGCTATTGTTGATGATAACATGGGGCAAGGAACTGTCGTCTTTGGAAGTGCATCTCGCAGCCTCGATTATACGCGGGGAGGGCGACAGTTGAGTTCCACCACCATCAGATAGACTTCTCGATTTCTCCGTAAGTTTCCTAGGAGTGGCTACGTTACCACCTCCCCCTCCCCCTCCACCTTCTCTCGTAGCCGCGTTGATCCCTCCTGCCTCAACACGTATGTCGTCCATAATGACTACCGCGGCATAGCTGACTCGATGTGACCCATGACACTATCAAATGCCGAGCTGAAGCAAGACGCTTCTTTTCGACTGTTCGCGAAGGACCCCTCCTTCCAGGTTCAGTCAGATAGGCTTTCCAGGTTGGTCTATGATATAGCCTTATCTAGGGGGTCGAGGCGCGGGTTAACTTCGCTATCGCGTTTTCAGGCGATCGGATCTGAGTCGTTACTCGGTGAATGAACAGTCCAACGCGACGGAAATGGTAGATAATGTCAAGATAAGGTTGAACGCCGCGATAATTGGAACGTGAGGAAACCCTCTATACGTGAGATAACTACAGCGTCGGTGACAGAAAGCAGAAAGTTCAAAAAAGGTAATAAGTTAGCCAGGGGCTCCAGGTGCGGAAATCAGTAGATAGGGTAATCAACGCGCGCGACAACTCCACCGTTACATTCTCAAGCGGAGAAAAGTGATCGTGACGTCGCGCTCTTCCGCGGTTCTACTGTACTTATGTACGTCGGTAGCGCTAATCTGTTTCTTGACTGCCACTAACCATCTCGCATATACTAGGTACAGATCCCTGGCGCCAATCTACCTTCCCGAGTCCCCTGCGGTGCCACAAACTTCAATCCCAGTCCCTGCCGTCCTGGCGCTAAGCACGTAAACCTTGTTGCCCGCGTATCCTTACCCACTTAGAATTGCATGCAGAATGTAGACTGGACTTGTCCTATTTCCTATTTTACACTCCTATATACAGTAATATAACTTTTATGTCAAGCTGTGTTCTAGGTATTGTTAATTGAAAAGAGAATAAGGGTGCTAAGGGAGTCTGTAACAGGCGTTAATAGTCAGAGGAAAACCTACAAAGCTCAGATGGCGTCAGTGTCCACTCCTTGGCTTGAGGTCAACTAAGCGACACAGGTACGAGACCATAGCTTGCCTTTCTAGCCTGAGGCAACACATACCATCACTTGTCTAATGCAATATCTTAAGGGTAACCTGAGTTGCTGTTCCTTGAAAAATTAGTGAAACAACGGCGGCGGAGAGACCCTCCAACCCGCCCTAGTTCGAGAAACCATGGATAGGATAGGAGCTCGCTGGAAGCGCCTCTTACTTATACTAAGTTTCTGAACTTGAGTTTCCCCTCATTCTTCCCAATTTCCAAGACGCCGCATTCCTATAACCTAAACCTAGAAGGGCTAAGCGATTCCCATGTCGAAATAAATTAGCAAAACTAAGAAGAAACTTGTTGCTCATAAATCTATATAGCATGATAGCACTATTGCGCGTGCATAAGCGAAACATCTTTGCCGGTACATATAAAAGGATGCACATATCCCCGTTATAGAGAAACTACGACATATTAAGTCTGCCCGCCTCCCACCGTGTACGCAAGGCTACCCAGACAGAACATCCAGCCTACCCTCTCACCGCATCCATTTCCTTTCCTGGTATGCGCCCTCTACATCCACAGTGGAGGTTCCCCAGTGTCCGGCGGCCGTGGAAAACCAATCTCTTTCATTCGGTATGAGCTCGCTTTCACTGAGGCGAACACTCGCGTGTTCGGATGTCGTATCGAAACCTCGGCACACGTGGATTCCGTCGGATTTGATATGCTCCTGCTGCTCGTTTTCGACAACGGCGCGCCCCTGAAATGTTTCCATCATTGTTCCACGGCTCGGGCCTGCTGTCTTAGGGCTCGCTTGACTGTATTGTATGGTGGTGTCAGTCAGTAATTCTGTTGAATAATGGATAGTGGGCAAAGCGCTTCTGAGCCGGCGGGAACTATGGAAATCGCGTTTGAGGCCAAGGAAATGGTTATCTCAGACCGCATATACCTTCGGAGTTCTCGTGCATGGACCGAAATGGGGAGCGGAGGACTGCGTATGCTCACCTATTAGGAGTCTTCCGACGCAACGCGTCCGAAGAAGCAGAGGGAAAGTGCCCAGGGAACGCTGTACTGAGGTTGGGAGAGGCAAATCGGCTGGGGAAGAACCGTGCGAGGAGCGGCCTCATAACGACGAGGCAAGCGCATATTATGCTCACGTCTATCTCGATACCAGACCACAGTGCAATGCCTTCTACCGGCCCTGCGTGAATTCCTTAGCCATATGGCCCAAGTATTACTCGAGAGAGGATCTCGTCCACGTCCGAACTAAGGGTCCCTCCTGAACTGACGAACCTGTAGTTTGGTTTTGGAAAGATTGCCTTATCGAAATGATTCTGAAAACAGACGCTACAATGGCACTGCAGAACACAGAGTATTTAGGGGTGTTCCTAGGACGGTCCAGGTTTCAAGAGTGACTAACATTAATCCGAATGTGAAAACGAATGTCAAGGCCATCTTCTGGTTCCGGGATATCTGTAGATTATATATGAGAGGTATTGGGAGGGCGTAGATGATTATGTCGAGGGTAGTATTGACGCCGGCGCCTCTACTACGATTAGCCTTCTTGTGACAAGGTGAGGGCCATTATGCACTAGTCATTCAAGACACCATAGCGGATAAAATGAGGGAGGAAAGATAAAAATAAACAAACAGAGTGCTTACTGGAAGATGTTAGCAATCCCCGACTTGGTAAAAGGGCCTCGCGACAACGATATAAGATACTATACATACCACAAAGCGAATAATGTGCTTATTGATACATCTCCCTTCGCCTACGCCCCACGAGACAGAGATTGGAATACACCACAGGAAATTGCAGAAAAACATCGTGAGACCATGGAGTACGCACACAACCACGAGTATATTGCAGGCGCGTCTCATCCACGGTACCCGGAACAGTCGCCGGTACTGCCAGACGATGGAGAGTTTGCATAGGACTGAGGAAATTCCCCAGGACGATGCTCCAAGCCAGTTTGCCTAGGGAGGGTTCAGCGACCGTAATACGACGGAGAGCTTTCGTGGACAATCTACCTTTCCAGCGGCGATGCGGTTAGCTTCCCGCGGAATAAGCGGAGCATCGATGAAACCATCGTTGGCGGAAGCTATTTCTCACTCAACTCGACGATCGGATTCATATTTCGAAGGTTAGAGTAACTAACCCACTAGGTGTATGGCAAAATGACCAAGAGAGGTGAACTGTTTAGTGCCATACATTAGACCATAGTATTGACCAAAGCGTCTACCCGTTGTAATCTTTTAAGGTACTAAAATAGGGGGCTGAGAGGAGGCTGGTACTCACAAGCGCGGCTGTTACGAGATAGTCGTCCCCTCGGAGCCCACCAAATAGAACTAGGCGGGCATATAATCGTAGACCGACGAACACGCACGACAAGCCTGTAAATATACAGGTCGGGATAATCGCTTCTTCCCTCATGTTCACCGCCGAGATCAATCTAGGGACACGGGGTGCAAAGGCTGGTCAAGCGAAACTAACAGCAGAATGCCTCTGCTTCATAGACGGGAGCTACAAAGGAGGATTCTTCCCCAGCCAGCTTCTCAGCAAGGCATGTCCGTGTCTTCTTATACGCTCATGGAGAGAACGCCATGCAAAAAGCACTGTTACACAAGAAGCAGGCTCCCTGTAGTTATAGTACTTATTCGTCCCGAGTCTCCGGATAACAAGGCAGTGGCTTCACTAGCTGGATACTTGCCTAATTATATCCGTCGATGTTTAGCACGGTAGCGGGCACAATCCTGACTTGCGAACACGCCACCACACTAAGATGCAGTTCGGTTAACTTCAGCATAAGGTGCTGATGCTGAAGGTGCTTAGGTTTTTCCGACGATGTAATATGGGGGCTTATACCCTGGTAGCTGAATGATTTGCTTGTGGGTCTAGTTCCACTTAAATTCCACTAATTGGCGAGGCAGCCAATCAAAGTTATCTTTTTTTTCTGGCTGAACGTACGGACATAAGTTTCTGTAACGAAAAAGGTACTGAGAGGATTGTGGGTCGATCGCTGATTTGTTTTGATTCGTCAAAATTTCCGACCTTTGTACAAAAGGTCAATCAGCAAGCCACGCTGAAGTTAACCGAACGGCTCCTAATTACACGGCCCGGGGCAGTCCGGGGAATCGTCTATGCATGTAAGATGTACTCGGATCTGAATAGTGCCCGAAAATTGTGAGGCCCCACACTATGGCGGGACACTATTTCAGTTCTCATAGATGTTCTGGAAAGAAACCCGTAGCAAGGATATCACAAGAGCTAGTAGCCCGCTGCTGTGCGGTTTTAGTCCTCCCTGGAACGAGCGGTCTCTCAGATCAGGCTGGTTGTAAGTGAACGAACCTTTATTCCAGCTGGAAACAGTCGGTCGCGTGGAATATCTCAGCAATTGATCCCACCGCGTTAGTCTGTACGAGGAAGTAGGGTGGCAATTCCTACACCACCCCAAACCCAAGAAATCCTCCAGATAGCGACGATAGCGGAAGGGGCGTTGAAAAGGACGTGACAGGAATACTCATTGCAACGTAATGCGCACGTAGCTGACTACAGTGCTGGTGTCGCTCTAGTAATTGTATGATGTGGAAAGTGTCCGGAAAACTGAGTATGAGCTGGGCTTGTCCAATCAGGGCCGCCGCCGGCCTACATAGATTACTACATAGTAAGTATTATAACCGGGTTAAGCAGTGGTCAATAAGTAGGGAACGGAATGAAAGGTACCTATAGAATAAGAAGATGGCTATGGGTATGACACTGCCGTGGGGTGGTATCTGCCGCTTTTGCTCAGGCTCAGCTCAGTCAATTATGAGTCATATGACTGAGCAATACGGTACATGTATGAATGTTACGCAGAGTTACGCAGAGTTATGCACAGAAAACGGGGCTGAAAGGACAACGAAGAGGCCCAATCCTGCCGCTGTTCAACAAGGTGGCTTGTTATATGGACATGGTCGGCCAGTGCAACTTTTGGCTCTGTCCAATCCCGTCCGCCATATAAGATGCTTCGCGTCACATCCGGGCCGATGCGGAACTCCCCTCCTACCTTTTACCCTAGTGTGATCTCAGTCGGGTCATTTTCAAATCCGGCCTTACTTCATTAGCAGCCAGTCTGGTCGATGAGCGTTCGCCTGCCCCCAAGAAGTGAGCTTCCAGTATTCCTGCGCAAGTGAGACCGCAGCCTGGCCACCCCCTTGCAACCTGCCCCGCACAGCGGAGGAGAGAGGGATGACCTCCACGCAGGTAAATTCGCCTCGTATGGATGCGATGTATCCCTGGTGATTCGTCTCATTCTCTCCGTATTAAGCCTAGCATTGCGGCTATTCTAGTCACTAACCAGCCCTTCTTTATAGGCAGTCGGCTGCGGCCACAGAGACAATACTTGGTCTACCGTGGGGCACACGATCTTTCCGTTGAGCGACACTCCGGCGCCGAAGAAAATCACTGCAAGATTCAACTTCATCTCCTTCCTTGCAGTATCGCAACGCCTCGAAGTTCCGCTCTTGCATGTAACGTGGGACCCTTGGAGGCAGCTGGTTGGCGCAGGCCATAGCGGGCGGATCGCCGAAGCCCCTTTGTCGCTCGAGTTGAGTTTCGCCTTTAAACGTATCGGTAACGACGATAAGATAGATGACGCTGGAGCCGAGATATTTCACCCCTTGATTAACGAAGTTGCCATCCTCCGGCATCAACATATCGAGCGCCATCCGAACATACCAGAGCTGGAGGGCGTCTGCTGGGATATAACTCCGAGCAAGGGCTCGTCCAGCAGTGACACGGTAATGACTGGGCATGTTACTGAATTCAATGTGTGGCCAGTTCTAGTGTTTGAGAAATCACAGTACGGAGACTTATACCAATTTTCCCAATCCCCTGAAGGGCGGGAACTTACCATAAGCGACCGCTTGAAAATCTGCATGGACGTTGGGAATGCAGTAGCTGTCTTGCAGACGAACCGTGAGAACCGGCCACCCCGAATACAGGGAATGCAGGAAGCCTCCTGACGATGGACAGACATTATTCACGGAGACATAAAACCCCAGAACGTTCTTGTCTATGCCAGCCAGGAACCAGGGGTCTTAAGCATGGCCAAGTTGATTGATTTCGGTTTCGCTTCCTGGTGCGGCGACGCCAAGGATCGGGTTACACTTCCCCGATCATGGCCGTGGTATGCTCCAGAGTGCGATGAGTACCCCCAGCTCACATCTCTGGAGGGCCAGAAGACAGACGTGTACTCCTATGGGGTGCTGTGTCTGTGGTTCTTGTTCGAAAGGTTCTTTTCTGGCTTGCTGACGGACCCGGACAAATTTCAACAGCGAACCACCTATTCTCGCGCTCTTGAGGGAGCAAACTCCCCATTAGAAATACTTGCGAGCCTCAAAAGTCACCAGCTGCTGTCACGACTGGCATATGAATTGGTGGCAGAGGAGCCCAGCATACAGGCACAAAGCAAAGAAATGTTGCAGCAGTTCTTCTCGGGCAGCCTGGCCTACGATTCGACCTCACGTCACCCAAACATGAAAGCAGCATTGGCTTACCTCGACATAGAAGAGTATGCATGACCTGTTGGGTGAGCTCTAGGGCTTGCTAACGGAATTTGAAGGGCACGAAGAACAAGGTATCCTTCGGCACAGTATCTGGCCTACGCCGATCGTATGAGACGACAGGCGGGGAAGCATGTGGACGTGGTTCAAATGCCTCCCGCTACAGATGCCGATTTTAACGTAGGTTTCAATTTTTGGATTTATAGGAATTGGGGAAAATATCTCATTGTTTTCATGGTGTTAGATTTGCGAATCTCTGCACTTCCTTTACTCGTCTGATTATCGACTGCGGGTTCATGTGGTCAGGTGCCTGCAAGAGATCGTCGACAGCGACCCGACCTCGACTTCTCTCTCGCACCAGTTGGCGGTCTGCAATAGGCTTGGTTTCGGCGGCCTGTCTACCTGCCAAAATAACTCATCTGGGAAGAGTGACCATCCTTTTGGCATCGGCATCGATAACGCCCCTGAAAAGGAAATACAGGCGACCCTGGACTATATAAGCAGCTCAGGAAAGGATCAATTCGTAATATTTGGGACCTTCTATGCCCATTCGGAGGCCTTGCGATTCACCAATGACCTATCTCTTGTCGATATCTATCGCCAAGATAATATTCTCGAGGCCGCTGAAAACGCGATGAGGTTTGAGCTTAGAAGTGTCGAAAATGTCCTGGGACCTGATCACTGGATAACGCTGCTCCTTATGACCGATCTCGCCTCGATTGTGGGTGCACAAAAAAGAGACAGGGATGCCGAAGAGCTGGAGGTCGATCTTGTGCACCGCAGTAGCAGGGCCTTTGGCCGTCGACATCGTGATACCCTGGACTGTATGTCTAGCCTGGTGTGGAGATATATGCGTGACGGGAGGCTCAAGCAGGCCGAAGAGCTGGCGCTTGAAGTCGTCAACATAGGAGTTGAGCTGTACAGCAAACACGACCCCGTTTCTATGGCGAGAGCTTCTGACCTAGGCTGGATATACGTGCATCAGGGTAGGCTGAAAGAAGCAGAGGACGTATTTGCCGAGCTCGTAGCACTCGACGACAGAGAGCCAGGAACCGAATTTCCTGCTACTCTGAAGAATATGGAAAGCCTGGCATTCGTGTATGAAAGGCAGCGCAGGTTTGAAGAGGCTGAGCATCTCTTGCTACGAGTGATCTCAGGGAGAGAAAAAGGCTTTGGTTGCGAGGATCCCGGAACCTTGGCCACCTTGCGCAGCTTGGAGTCGATGTATCGACAACAAGGAAGGGAAGACAAGGCGGATGCGTTACTGAGTGGTCGGTATACTTCACCTGAGTGACGGAGGCCGGACTGATCCGCTCAAACCGGGTTTTCTAGCCTAGTTGAGTCTCGAATATCGCGGAATGGAAGACTTTGGCTCATCCCACCCGGTACGACGGGCGAGGGTGTGAGTCTGATGACTGCTTCTCTCGTCGCTCCCACCACCAAGACACCGCAATGGTACACGTGAGCATTAAAATAGTCAACACGGCGATCCACATTTCACGGTGGATTCGCAACGAGGCGTTGTACTCGCTGCTACTTCCAATATGGCCGCTACCAGCTCCGTCGTCCGCGCTCTCGTACCACACCAGTACAGTGCTGAAGAAGGAGTGCGAAGAAGGCGTGAGCTCATAAGGCCATGGTGGGACACCTCGTCGTTGCCAGGGATGTGGGGATACCTAGATCGGGCGAGATAGGATAGGACTGGTAGGGAAAACGCACCATGACTAGGTTTGCAGGCAGGTAAAACATGGCCACTAGCGTTGTAATGCGCATGGTGTGCGAGCCCTGGTATGTCTTATCGGCAAGCGTAGCCATCACCTTGGTCTCTTGAGAGTCGCTTTGTGCAATCTCCGCGAGTCGGAGCCAGTTTTAATGAAGCAGTTCTTGCCCGTAGAGCTTCAGTATGTCGTCGTACTAGACTTGTTAGCACCATATGCTTTGTTACGAGCAATCGCTGTAACTCGTCCTTCTCATGCCATTATCGCTTCCAAGGGGAAGAACTTACCACGAGTCTGGTATCCTTCGATACACTCAGAAGTTTCTGCACTGTCTGCTTGTAGTTCTCGATATCCATAGGAAGATTATGAAGCTCCTGTTGGAAATCGACATGGGTTGATGGGGCTATAGTGGATGTCACGGCCAGCGCGTTCTCGTGGGCGCCAATCCTAGATAACGTCTTCAGGGTGTTGCAAAGGATAGCATGGGCGCGGCGCAACTTCCGCCGCACAGTATGAATTTGTTGTTTCAACGAGAAATTGAGCAAGAAGTCTTTGACTGGCTTGAAGATTGCTACCCCGTCATCCTGCTCCATCCTTTAGAACTTCGAACATTGGCAGTATATCTACTGCCCGAGTCCTTGACAAGACATAGGCAGGACTGTTCACTCTGGATAGTGGGCAAACGTACCAGGGCTTTCAGTCTCTTGGCGACATGATTTAGGTACTCTCTCCAGTGAATGGCGCCTGCAGCTAAGTAACGAAGGTGCAACCGCATCGGATGCTCGTCGCCTAGCCTTTCCGCCTCCGTCAGGCTTTCCTCGAACTGCTCAGGGGATTGTATGATAACCTAACTTGAGAATCTGTTCTCCGAGCAGAATTTATGGTGAATCGCTGTCTGGCGGCAAGACCAGGGGTCTTCGAGCTCCCGGCCATGTAGCTCGAAATGTCGAATGTTGTATGCAAGTTCGTATGTCCAGTCAGCTCTTTTCATCTTCAGGTAACTTTGGGCTACCCACCAAATGTCATATCACGACACAAGGTGGTTTCCCCATCTACCCCACCGCCAGATGTATCGGCAACCTGTTGAGCTTGCTCTGTCGGGCATGTGCTGCTATAATCTGACATGAAGTCCTCGTCTTTAGATGATAGCTTTCGCCCCAATCCCATGACAATGGTCAAAAGGTTCGGCGTGAGTTTAACGGAAGAATATAACTCGAAACTTCTCGAAAGTAGTATTAATCCGGCTCCACGAGTTCAGTCGTGACAAAACCCTGGGTTAATTCTTATCGGCATTTTGTGATTCCAAATTACAGTGCGGATCACATACAACATTCTCGTGGAGTTAAAAGGCAACTTATGCTGCTCCTCGTTAGCCATCATCGACCGTAAAATGTAGAAACCAATGCAAGGTCCATTTAACGAACTCCTGGCACCCTATGCAACTCCGTGACGGTCGATATCTGCTGAACTGCATTACCCTCGTCATTTCTGAGCTGGCAGGACTTTGAATAGCATCCCCACACGCTGCACCGCCTTCACGGGTAAGAACAACGTCAATTGCACGGATTCAGCCTTCCTCTGAATCCGAAATAAAAAGATCTGGTGCTTTGGCTTCAAACTTAGTCCACAACAGCTCCTGGCTTGACTGTCTGAACTGCCATGAGGAGGAGCTTAGCGACTCTGCCTCGCGACTAGATATGGGGGAGGAATCATTCTTTTCCATTGTGACAGTAGTAACAAAAAGTAATGTTCTTAGGTATCTTCAGCAGCAAACTGAAAGTCTCTATCAGTGTTCGAGGGGCAACTCTCGGGGATGAACACTCGGACGACAACGAGACGTGACGTATTGCTTCTAGATACCCTGGGCCTTGTTGCTCTCGTATCATAGCCACCAACCAGTATCCTCAGATTTCCCGTGTGGGATGGATTGGGTCTGTGCTGAGGGCGCCCATTGTAAGCTGCGAAGATAAGACGCCACAGCCTGCAGGATATATGGAGGTATACGTCGCCCAGCTTCGCGCGTTGTACGACGATCCTACATTCCGCTAAGAGCCCGCCTATCTGCCGATCGCCCTGTCAACCTGCAAACGCGCACTATTGTCGAAACAAGTCCAAGAGCCCTGAGATGCCCGTAATAGTAAGATGGCAGACATACCACGTTTGGAGGCAAGATACGTGATCAAATCTGCTCTAGAGAGCCTGCTGCAATCGCTCTTTTGGATCCAACCACGAAGTGAAGGTACCGAGCCCCTTATTCTTCTCGATTCGAATTGCTACCGACCATTTCCAACAACAGGTGACAATATAGAAACCACGGCGTCCCGTGTACTCAGTAATGTAAGAACGGCATGTTTGTGAGCTTTTATAATTAATAAACCCTTAATATATAGAGGTATTTAATAGCTCGCTATTTATAGTCGCCAGTAATATATCAAAATAACAATTTTATACTAAATTTTTTCGAATATATAAAGTAAAGTTGTTAAATATTTAACCGTAAAAACGGTTAATATTATATTAATTAATACTTAATTTATTTACGAAAATAAATATATTAAGAAATATTTAATAATATTATAAAAATATCATATCCGTTAATCCGAATTCGTTTATACAGCCTTAATTTTTAAAGTTTAAATATTTCGAAATCGTAAAAATAAATACGTATATATTATATTAACCGGCGAGAAACTATTTATTATAACCAACCAAACTTGGCTTATTGGCAGACGGTCGGAAGTTAAGAAGGTTGTTTCCGATATAAGACTTTAAATTACGTAACATAGATCCGAATAAATTCCCGGATCTAAGGGGATCTATGCATTTAAAAGATATGGATACGAAAAGATTTCCGGATCCATAAAGATCCAGTTCGCTTATACGGTATAAATCTGAAAAGATAAACGGATTTATACGGATTCTAATTAAGATATATACGTTTATTATTTTTATAACTTAAATAATACTAACTTATATTAATAATTAATTATTTAAATTATTTACAGTTATTTATAAATATTAAATATAATTATTATTTTATTACTTAAATTTTTATAATATTATTATTAATATAAATCGTACGATTAAGTTTAATAATTAATTAAATTTATAACCGTTATACGTTATAAATTTTTATTTAATAATACCGTTAAATTTTAAATAATATTTAATATTATTATTATATTAATTAATATTTTAAATAACGTTATTTAATAATTTTAAATAAAGATTATTCGATTTAAAAATAAGGTTAAGTAATTTAAAAATTAATCTAAAGTTAAGGTATTAATTATAACGATTATTAAAATTAAAATTAAAAAATCCGAACCTTACGATAAAAAAGAAAACGTTTAAATATTTTTTACTTAAGCTAAAACGTATTTTCAATTTTTAAGATTAAAAATTTGCAGGATTAAATTTTCGTTATAATAATCTATCTTATTGGAAACGCCGTAAATTAATTCGAATTTATTATACGAAATTACTTAAAAATTAAAAAGTTTAATAAAAAATTTATTAAATATTATAGTAATTTCGAACATAAATTCCGATATAATTTTATTAATCCGGATAAAAAACGAAACGTAATTTAAAAACTTTTTTAATTACGATAAAAAAATTAGCATTTAAGTATACCGTAACGTTTAAAAATCTACCCGTTAAGACCGGATACGTAAACGATAAAAATAATACCATAATCGATATATTTTATAAAAAATTAAAAAAGAAATTAAAAAAAAAGAATTAATTAAAAAAAACCGAATTATAAATTTCAATAAGTATATTACCAAAGCCGTAAAAATTGATAACCGATAGTTTAAAAAACGATGAAAACTTTTTTTTTTTTTCGAAATTAAAGTACCTTAAAGTTAATTCAGGAAAAAAACGTAATTTATTTTCGATTTTTTACGGAATTTACTTAAAGTTTATGAAGTTAAAAATTATTTAGTTAAAAAAAGACCTAATTATTTGCTATAATTACGGAAAATAAGGATATATTATATAATAATATATAAATTAAAAGTAACTACAAGTATCTGATTTCACGCGGATTTGCCGCCGTTTTTGGCAGGCACACGCCTCCAAATTGGGAGGCCAGTCCACATGGCCCGAGCTTCCATGCTAAGACATCAACTCTCTAATCGCCTTCCCAAATGAAACGTATCTATTACCGCCTGCCCGTTTGGCATCCTGTCTAACGTTACGGAAAGCATTCCGTTAACGTCGTCCGTTATTCCTTTTTATAACGATTAAAACGGAACCTTTTATAACGGATATTTAAATAATAATAATTATTTTAATCTTATACCTTTAAATATAACAAAACGTTCGTAATTTTTATTCGCAAATAATAATAATTTATAATATTTTTTAAAATCCGAAATTAATTATAAAATAATTATATTATTAAAATAATTTTTAAACTTTTAATCGTAACCCTTTTTATAATACTTAACGTTTTTATAATTCCGGTTAATAATAACGTTTTATTATTAATTAATATCAAAAAAATAAATTTTATTTTTTATTTTTTTTATAATAAATATAATTATCCGAAACGGGCTTTATGTGACGGCTATGGGCTTAACCAACTATTAAACCTAATCGTACGGTTTATGTTAGCAGTGGTATCGTGGGAATCTAAGCAATAAAAGGATAATCACGTTTGGTAATAATAGATAACCGTAAGTAATCTGGATAACCAATTATTATTGCAAGCTGGTGCTATCTAAGCTATGGAAATAATAAGCGTATATATATTTGTCTTAACTCGATATATTCGAACTGGCTCGATTTATCTACAGTAGTTAAATTTTGTTGAGCCCGTCGAGCCCGTCAAGTCACTTCCCTAACTCGATTGGCTCGAAACGCTAAGCCCCATTTTCTTTATTAAACCCATCGAACCGGTTACGTAAACCAAGACCCTTTACCGGAAATGTCCATATATTTTCCGACCGTCTGGTAATAAGCTAAATTCTTAAGTTATAATACAATTTTTTTCCTTCCAGGATTTTTACTTTTAAAAATTAATTTGTTTATCTGGTAAATAACTTTTCTTTCTTTTTGTTATTTTGTCCTATAACCTAATTATTATATTTAATCGAATTAAAAAATAACGATTTTGTTATAAACGTAATAACGTTTTAATTTTGTCGGAACGAATCGATTGTTTTAATTTTAACATATCCTTTAACCTTTTTTATTTTTGCTACAAGTTTAAAAACAAAATTTGTAAAATTTACTTTAATTCTGAAAAATGCTTTTATTATATTAAACATATTAATCCTTATAACCTTTTTGGTTTTTCCGAATTAGAATATCGGAAGTTAATGGATAAAAAGAACCGATTAAAATTTCAAAAACGTTTTGCCGAAAAGGAATTACTTAAGGCTTAATAATACCTTAACGAACTGTTTGGTCGTTTGGCCCGGCTTTAAAGTTAAAAGAAGTTGTTACGACGGCGTAAAATCGAAATATTACGTTAAGGAATTTAAAGTATGGAGGCGATAAAAGAATTTAAACGTTTAAAACGGGAACAAAAGTAGTTAAAAACCGAGGTAACTATATTTGCGCAAGCCATTTTTTCTGTTAATTGGTTTAATATTAAGGGGACGGATTAGGTACCGTTAAGTAACGTAAACTGGAATTTTAACCCTGGCGGTTCCGACGTTATTGGTAAAAGTTTTTTAAAAAACGTTAAACGTTCGTAAGGTTTTTTGCGGGTTTTTAGATATTTTCGGAGTTTAGGTAACCTTTTTATTTGATTAGGTATTAGGTAAATTCGTTTTATTTCCGTATATCTAGTATTTTTTTTACTTCGTAAACTAATACATTTTTTATAACTTTTTTCTTTCGTTTTATATTAACTTTAATCGTATTTATTATTAATTCGAGTAAGGAAATATGAAAGATTGAATAAAGTTTAACTTTCGGTAATAACTTTAATTCGTAATTGCTTTTTAAGATTTTTTTGGTAATTTTATATGGATTAATATATTTAAAATCAAGTTTTTTATTAAATCGTTTAATTTAAACGTTTTTAATAATTAAGTAAACTATTTTTCTTTCCGAAAAGGTTAATCCTTTTAACCTTTTTTAATTATAATATTTATTTATTTAATTACGTACGAATTTAAGTTTTGTTTTTATTTTGGTATATAATTACTTTAATTATTTTGATATCAAAATTATTTTAACGTTAATTAGTTCTTTATATAAATCTTTATAAATTTTTAATATAAAACTAAAATTAGCAGTTGCTAGTATCGTTTTAATACTTTCGTAATAGCTGGTATTATAAACTAATTATATAATTAATAATTTCTCGATCTAGTTATTTTGCTCGTAATTAATATAATATCGTAAATACGTTTTTAACGTTTGGTTAGTTTTTTTTATCTATCCGTCTGTTTACGGTTTAAATACGCTGGATAATTTATAATTTAATCCAAATTAAATTATTAATTCTTGCCAAAATTTTAAAGTAAAGGTTATACCTTTATCTAATATAATTTCCGTTAAAAGTTTATAGGTATTTAAAATACATCGAAGGAAAATATATATAAATTATTTTATATCGGTATTTTCGTTATAAGGTAAAAAATAAAAAAATTTCGTAAATCGATTAACGATTACGAAAATACTGTTATAATATATTCCTATAATTAAATTTTTTGATATAAAAAGCTTAATAATAAAGTTAAATATAATAAAATCTTATAATCGTTTTACGATTAATAATAGTTATAGCTTTCCGTAAGGTTTATGTCGTCGTATTTTTGCCCTGGCGTAAATATTATATTATCGTATTACTTTTTATACGGTTAATTTTATTTTAAGAAAGTAATATGTTCGTTATAAGCGTTTTAGGGTTTTATAAATCTTTAAGTATTTATATAACTGATATTTATATATATTTCGTATTAAATTTTTTTGGAATTTTTTTGGTACCTGAATTTTGTTTATTCGTTGCCTTTTAAGTAAGTTATTATTATATTACTATATACGTTAATATATATTAGCTAAAATTCTTTTTATCGTAATAATTCGTTATTATCGCAAATGTCCTTTAAGTATTTTATCGAAAATTATTTGTTATATTTTAATTTTAAATTCTTTTAAATTAAATCGTTTATTAAATATATTTATTTTACTATTTTCTAATCCTTTACGATAAATAATAACGTAATTAAATTCAGAAAAGTATTTTACGTAACGTAATTATTTTCCGACTAGTTTTCGTGTCGTAAAAAAGTATATAATATTCTTATAATCTGTATATATCTTAATTTGGTACATACTGCCTTTAAAATAATATTTAAATTTCTTAAAAACGTTAACGATAACTAGGAATTCCTTATCGTATATAAGGTAATTTAATTCGGCTCCATATAATTTATAAAAGTAAAAGGTAATAAGGTAAAGGTTTTTTTAATCGTTTCGATATTTAACCATTACTTTTAAGGCGTAATCCAAAGTATCGGTTTCTAGCTTAACTGGCCGTTTTGGGTTATATATAATTAATATTAATTTATTAGTTAAGGCCTTTTTAATTTATTAAAAAGCTTTTTATTTTTTTAATATTTATTCGAATTACTTTTCCTTTCTGGTAAGCTTCGTTAATAGTATAATTATTTTGCTAAAGTTGCGTATAAATCTTTTGTAATAATTAACGAATTTAAAAAATGTTTATATTTTTTTAACGTTAATAGGTTATACCTATTTTTTTAATTGCTGTAAACTTTTTAAGGTTTATTTTAATATATTTAAGGGTAATAATATATTTTAAATATTTTACTTTTTATATATAAAAGGTATTCTTTTCGGCGTTAATTAAGAGATTGGTATTTTATAGCGCTTATAAAACTTTGTAAACATATTTTATATGCTTTTTTTTGGTTTTCGAATAAATTAGGATATCGTCGAGGTAACATATAACGAAAATGTTCAAATATTTTCGTAATACGTAATTAATTATTTGCTAAAAAATTGCCGGTATATTTATAAGTTTAAAAGGTATAATAAGGTATTCGAAAAGTCCATATTTAATTTTAAAAGTTATTTTTTATTCGTTACCTAATTTAATTCGTATTTGGTTATACTTTTCTTTTAAATTTAAAGATATAAATTATTAAGTTCCGTATAAACAATCTTTTATTTCGGTAATTAATAATAATAAGGTCCTATTTTTAATAATAATATCGTTAAATTATTTATAATTAATAACAAATCGCAATTTTTTATTTTTCCTTAATACGAAAAATATTAAATATTTTATTAATAACTTGGAACGTCGTATATAACCTTTTTTCAGCTTATTTTCGAAATAATTACGTAATGTTTTTAATTCTATCTAATTCAGGTTATAAATGGGATAAAAAGTAATCGTCTTGCCATTTTTAAGAATTATTTCGTAATTTTATTCGTTATAAGGTAATAATTTTGTTTTAAACTTTTTTTAAAATAATCGCTTATACTTATAATATTTTAATAATACTTTAATTATTTATTCTAGTAACTTTTTAAGCTTTAATAGTAAATCGTTATTTATTTGCCAAAATCGTATTTTAAAGTTTATAATAATACGCCGTATTCTTTTAATATGCCTTTTATTTACTGCGTATTTTGTTTTTTTAAGTAATAAAGTTTTTGTCGTATCTTTATGCCTATATTCGTTAACCTTATTAATCGAATATTAAAATTTTTTATCGTTTTACGTATCGGTAAAAAATAAAACGAAATTTACTTAGTTAATTTTTTAATTAATAGTTGGATTATATTACTTTAATTATGGTAACCTAAAAATTATATTATAATTCTTTATTAAGATAATATCGAAATTAATGGTTTATTTTCTTTTTTCGACGAAGGTTTTAAGGTAATCAATTTCGCGTTTGATTTATTTATTATCGTAACTAAATATTTAACCTTCGGCATTTTTAACCTCGTAAGGATTTTCTTTATTTCGTTATAATAATTATAATTTATTTATTACTTTTAAAGTAATATAATTTCTTTATATAGTTCCGTAATTTATTATTGCGGTATACCATTTTTTTTTAATTCGTATTTGTACTGTAATTAATTTTTTTCTTACCGTTTTTATTACGTATAAAATCTTTTTAAGGTATTATTATTTACTTTTATTTTTTTTGCCAGCCTAAAACTTTTTTATAAATAACGTTAATTTTTTGAATTATTTTCGAATTTTATAATTCGTTTTAAAAGTTATTCGTTTAGCTTTTATAACTGCTGTAAGTATTTATCTTGTCGGCGTAACGTAGCTTCCAAATAGGTAATTTGTTTTTGGAAAGCTTTTTTAATAATATATTTTAATTTTAAAACTTTATTTCCGTAGGAAAAAAATAATTAAATTTTTTCCTAAAAGGCACGTTACTTTATTAGGTTTTCGGTAAACGCTAACTGGAATTATAAGTCCGTAATTATTTTCTGGTAATGTTTTTCCATTATTTTTTAAATTAGCTTTTTTTACGTTTAGTAATCGTACCAATTATAATAATAAAAGGGGTTTTTTGTAAGGTAATTTTTTTCTTTTGGCCAACTTTTAAATACTGTTAATTGGTTAATCTTGTCCTGGGTTATTATTTTTCGCAGGTATCGGTACTATTTTTGGTTTTTCGGGTTGTCGCTTGTTTAATTATTAAAATTAAAACCTTGTTGCTATATTCGTATAATCCGGCGTACGATATATTCCTTATAATTTTCGTATATTTCGTATTAATATCGTCTATAATTAATAACGTAAAATTTTCCGTACCGATCAGGTTTTCCTGGGTACAGGTCTTCGTCCTATTTTCGGTATTCCCTGGTCCAAACGTCGAATATTATCTAATCGTTTTTTTTTTTGTCGTCGTTATAATTAAGGAGGTAAATTATATTCTTTAAATTCCTTCTATCCTTTATGCTTTTAAAATTATTTTACAAAGGTAAGTTTAATAAAAATAACCTTTTTGATTATTGTTTAGGATAATTTTTTAATTTTTTTTAGCCTTTGTTATATTTCTGATAAAGGGTTATAGTTATTTCGGATACGAATTATATTAATCGTTTTCTTGTCGCTAGTTTCCTTTCGGTACTGGCCTTTAGGAATTAGAATCCATTATCGTAGTTATTTTTAGCTTTTATATTACCGTATAATATATCCTTATTTTCCGCAATTATAATAAATAATTAAACTTTTTTTAAATTAAATAGTCCTTAACTTTATAAATTTTAAGTAAGTTCCGTAAAAGGTCGAAAACAAATTACGTTTTTTTTTTTGGTTAGCTTTAAAATAACTTAGTTTCGGAATAAAAGGTTTTTTTTTTTCTTATCGTTTTTCAAACTGTCGATTGTCGATTTTTACGGCCTCGGCGATGTATTTGTTAAGGTTTATAATCCGGCTTTCCTTAATTAGTTCGTTTTTAACATTTTTTTTTAATCTTTTATAAAATATATCGATTATAATATTATTTTTGTTACTTCCGTATCCGGTTTTAGCAGCTAAGCTTTTAAATGTTATAGTATACTTAAACGTTGGTTTTTTTTATTACAACTAAAGGAATTTCTAGGTTACGTTTCGTTTTTCGTCCGGATTAACAAAATTATTTCGGAATTTATTTTCGAAATTAACATAATACTTAAAAACTTCCTTAATAATCTTTTTTTTATCGAACTTTTTAACCAGCAGGTAATTTCGTATAATAAATTTAAATTAATTTACGGCGTTTTTAATAAGGCAGGCTGCTATAATAAAGATTTAATTTAATAAGTTTTTTAATTTTAAGAACCGGAGGTACGCCCTGGCCTAAATAAAAAATATTTAGATATTTCCTTTTTTATCGTAAAGTTTAGGTTTTTTAGCTTTAATTTTAGCAATCGTTATAGTCGGTGCTTTAGCTTTAGGTTAATTTTTAAATTGTTTAACCTTATCCTTAAATCGGGTAATTTTTTCCTAAAATTATTAAATAACGTTATCCGCAATATTAATTAATATAATAATAGTATTAAATATTACTTAAAGTTTAACGGTATTATTAAATAAAAATTTATAACGTATAACGGCTATAAGTTTAACTAATTATTAAACTTAATCGTACGGTTTATATTAATAATAATATCGTAAAAATCTAAATAATAAAAGGATAATTACGTTTAATAATAATAGATAACCGTAGGTAATTTAAGTAACCAATTATTATTACAAGCTAATGCTATTTAAGTTATAAAAATAATAAGCGTATATATATTTATCTTAACTCGATATATTCGAACTGGCTCGATCCATTTATAATGGTCAAGTCTCGTTAAGCCCGTCGAGCCCGTCGAGTTACTTCTCCAGCTCGACTGGCTCGAAGCGCCAAGCCCCATTTTCTCCACTAAACCTATCGAGCCGGTTACGTGAGCCAAGACCCTTTACCGAAGATATCCACACATCCTCCGACCGTCTGGTAATGGGCCAAGTCCTTGGGTCATAACACTTTATATTTTTATAATAAAAATAATTACGCCTATCGGAATCGAAATTTTTTTATAAAGTTATAAAATCGACTTTTTTTTACGGGAATTAATAAATTATTCCTTTTTTAACCTTTTCCGTTATACTTTTTAAAAATCCCTCTTTTTTAATCGATTATTTTCTTTTTTCTCTTTTTTTTTTTAATATTCCCGGTTCTTATATTTTACTGCTACTTTAAAAAATATGCCTTAAATTAAAAAAAAAAACTCGATAATAAAATTAACGTTATAAATAATATAATATTTTTATAAATTCTGGCCTTATTAATCCTGCCTGTTTTATTTTTTACGTTATTTTTATTATAAAATAACCAAATGCTATTATTATTATTTTTGCGAAACGATTAAAAAGTATAACTTTTATTAGGCTTATTACTTTAAAGTTGTTATAATAAACCTTTTGGTTAGGTTACCGTAAAACGTTAAAAAGGTTTACCGCTTTCAAAAATCCGGATTTTATGCTAATATTAAATTATAAATCGGATTTTTATTTTAATTCCGGCTTAAATATTAACTTTTACTTTAATTTAATACCCGACTTTAATAATAACTTTAACTTTAATTTTAGCTTTTTAAATTAACCGGATAACGATAATTTAAATTACGATAAATTAATTTCGAAATTCGAAAAAAACGGGTTTACGTTAATTAATCGTAATAAAAGCGTTAAAAAAATAATACGTATAAAAAAGGAAAAATGGATTTTATAAACGGTTTTAAAAATTATTCGGTTATATTAAATTAATACCGATAAATTTTGTAAAAGTTTTAAAAATAAACCCGATCCGAATAATTTATTCGAAATATATTACGCCTTTATATTTAAAATTTATTTGTTATAAAAAAGGAAAAATTTAAAAATTTAAAAAAAAATCGTTTATTAAAATTTATTAAAAGTTTTTAATATATATTATTACGACATAAATACGAAATAAATAAACGGTAAGGTTTTATTTAATATTAAAAATATAAGGTTTCGGGGGTTTTTCCGATTATTTAAATAAATTAATAAATTTTTATAATAAATATTTATATACCTTATATTATAACTTAATTTTAATACTTTTTAAAAAAATAAATCCGGTTTTTACGTCGATAATTTAGATTTTTTTATATATTATTATTAAGTTTTTAATAATTATATTTTCGCTTACGAACGATTCCGCGTATATTTAATACCAGTTTTTATTTTTACCGGTATTATTATAATATAATTTAAAACTTTTATAAAGAATTTACGTTATAAAAACGTCGAATTTTATATATTTCCGTTAACCTTTAATAACAAACGAATATATATTAATATAATAATAACATTAACCAAGATTAAAAGGTTAAATAATAAGTTAAAATTAAAAAATTTTAAGTTTTATAAAAAAGATATTTTTATATATAATTTTATTATTTATATAAAAAGTTTTACCTTTATTAACGAAACATTTAAAAACGAATTTAAAAATTCGGAAAATATTTATACGTTTTTCGTATTATTAGGTTAACTTTATATTTTTTTTTTTGGAAAGTCGAATAACGTAAAAACCCGATATTTCGAAATATTTAAAATTAAAGAAAAATTTTTATTATAACTTTTAATAAAATTTTTAAATATAATAAGGTACGAAAATTTTTAATATGTTTCGGCCCGGTATTAAATTATTAAAAAATGTTTAAATAATACGATTTCCGTTAAAAATCTGGTTAAAAATTAAATAATATAATATTTTATTTAACGTGCCACACCAGTAAGCGCAACATACTAATGAGCGCAACACTTTTTTGGCTATCCTAACTACCTATCTTTAATCGTCCATTTTTCAACGCCAACATTATGGAACGCCTTATAAAAGAAGCGAGAATAAACCTAGTTATTCAGGCTAAAAAACGAGACCCGAAACTTAGTTACAGAAGGTTTGGTTCTATTTATGAAGTCTCATTTTTTACCTTAGCATACCGTTTTACCGGTAGACGCGCCCGAGCCGATATTGCCTTTCCTTTACAGAAATTAACGCCGACCGAAAAAAAATCGATTATCGACCGAATTCTTGACCTAGATACGTAAACGTTTCCTGTCCGGCTTTAATATGTTAAAGATATAACGAATTTATTGCTTGCTTAATACGTTGCAGAACGCGTTAAAGTTAACTAGGTATCAAGATTTATTAAACGGCAAAAAAAGTTTTAAACGCGTTTAAATCGGAAAATTAATTATTAACGGATTTTATCCGAAATTTTAGAAATATTTCGTAAATGGTTTAAGTTTGTTCGGGCCATTATTGTAAAATACGGTATCGTAAAAAAGGATATTTATAATTTCGACGAAATTAAATTTTTGATAAGGTTTTTTATGGTAACGGGTATAGTAATTATTAATGCCGAAAGACGTAAAAGATTTAAATAAACGTAATAAGGGAATAAAAAATGGGTTATAGTTATTTAGGTTGTTAATTTTTAAGGTTGGGCTATATTATTATTTATTATTATGGCAAGAAAAAATTATTTAAGGTTTTAATACCGTAATAACCTATTATTAGTAATTAATTAAAAGATCGTATTAAGTAATAATAGTTAAATAATAAATAAATTAGGTTTAAAATAAATTTAATATTTTAATAAATATATTCGGACGCGTACGAAAGGTTCGAAACGTTTCTTTATTCTCGACGGTTACGAAAACCATTATTCGATAAAATTCGAAAAATATTACGCGAATTATAATATTATTATATTTTACATATCCGCGTATTTTTCGTATCAGCTTTAATTTTTTAACGTATCTTATTTTTTTGTTTTAAAACGTATTTATTTATTATATATCGAAGACCTAATACGACGTTATCATATTTATATTATTAAAGAAGATTTTCTCGCCGGCTTTTACGACGCATTTTAAATTGCTATAACTTCCGAAAATATTAAATCTGGATTTGCAAAAGTTGGTTTTGTTTTATTCGATTTTAATAACGTTTTTTCCGAATTGGAGGTTTTTCCAGTTATACTTACGCCGACCGTTTCCCCGTTAACTTCTGCCGGTTTTATTCGTTTCTCGCCCGCAAAAACCCTTAAAAATATTAAGGAAATAACGAAATAAAAACG
Organism: Monosporascus sp. CRB-9-2; assembly: GCA_004155915.1. NCBI lineage: Eukaryota > Fungi > Ascomycota > Sordariomycetes > Xylariales > Monosporascus > Monosporascus sp. CRB-9-2. The sequence continues at coordinate 113,532 of QJOA01000104.1, forward strand.
TTATTTATAAAGAAAAATTAAAAGTTATTAAGGTAACTTATTAATAAAAATAATTAAATCGGTTAATTTTTTAACCAAAAGTAACTTATTACTTTTGTACGAAAATATTTTTTTACGGAAAAAAGTTACCTAATTACGTAAAACGAACCATATTTTAAACAAACGTTATAAAACTAAAAATAAACGTTTTTAAAAAGGAGGAACATTTATTATATAAAAGGGATAAGCTTTTCTGGCTCAAAAAGAAGGGGGTAGTAAAAAATGCAGTTAATAGCAGCTGGAAGGGGTCGTCGTAAGAGGGTTAAAATCAAGGAACGGAAGTATGGCGTCTGCAGCAAGCCTGAACATAATGCGCGTACTTGTATAAAAGTTGTAGATACGTCTAGCGAAAAAGAATCCGATTAATTTGAATCAATGCGATATGTTGTTGTTAAGTTATTTAAATTTGTTGTTGCAGAGTAACAAAAAGTGTTGCGCTTATTGGTGTGTTGCGCTTAGTGGTATGGGACGTTACCGTTATATTATATTAAGTTTATTAATTTTTTATAAAACCCTTTATTTTAACGGAACGTAATCGTAATATAAAATATAATAATTCGAACGTTTTTATTAAATATTATATAATTAATTATATTAAAATAAATTTTTAAAATATCGTATTTAAAAGTAAACTTTAAAAAAATTTGATTTATTTTATAAGCAAATTTTTTTGCCGTAAAAATGCTTTAATGCGTTTTATTAAGGAATAGATAATAAAAATTAACGAAAATCCGAAATTGGTAAACGTAAAATAAAAATTAAAACTCAAATTTTCGAAAAAAATTAAGGAAAAGGGGTAAATTTTTAAGACGGTACCGAAAAAAAGGGAATATAAATATTTTCTCGAAAAATATATTAAATATAAACGATAAGTAAATATTTTTAAAAAAAATGTTATAAGATAAGCGGCTAATTCGTATTATATGAAAATTTTATATTTCGAAAAAAAAAAATGAAATCCGTCGGTAATTAAATAATATTTTATTATCGTAATACCAAAACTTAAAGTAAATTTTTTTTCCTATAATAATAAAAAACGATATAATTTAATTTTGGAAATTAATAATTTAAATAATTATAACCTATTTTTTATTTCCTTATTACGTTTATTTAATTTTTTTACGTTTTTTAGTACTAATAATTATTATACTTGTTATTATAAAAAGCCCTATTAAAATCTAGTTTCGTTAAAGTTATAAATATCTTTTTTTACGATACCGTACTTCGTAATTATAGTCCGAATAAGTTCGAATTTTTTACGAAATGCTTTTAAATTTTCGAATAAAACCTGTTAATAATTAAATTTTCGATTTAAACGCGGTAAATCTTTTTGAGCCGTTTAACAAATTTCGACGTTTAATTAATTCCGACGCGATCCGTAACGCGTTAAGCTAGCAGTATATTAACTATATTTTTAATATATTAAAGCCGAATAAAAAATGCTTATATATTTAAGTTACGATGTCGATTAATAATTAAATTTTTTCGGTTAGTTTTAAGTTTTGCAAATTTAAAATAATATTAGCTGAAGAAAATTTGCCGTAATATTATTTATTTAAAGTAAATTAGGATATTTTATATATAAAACTAAACGTCGTATAATTAAGTTTTGAGTTTCGTTTTTTAGCCTGAATAGCTAGGTTTATTCGTACGTTTTTTATAAGCCGTTTTATATTATTGGTATTAAAAAATGGATAATTAAAGTCAGGTAATTAAAATGTACTAAAAATCATCCGGTGAGGTGGTGCATCAGGTAAGGTGGTGTGGGACGTTAAACTTAATTACCGATAAATAAAAAGTTTATTTTTAAATTTAAAGCGAATTAATATATAAAAATAAAAAATATTATAATATCCGGAAAATTAAAAAAAAAATTAATTAAATTATATCGTTAATATTATTAATTATTTAAAAACCCGGTTTATTAAAAGACTAAAATTTAAAAAGTTAATACGTAACGTTAATTATTACCGGAAAGGTATACGAAAATAACCTGGCTAACGATATTTTACATTAATATCGTAAATATTTTAAGATTTTCGTTGAGTTATATAAAAAATAAATAAGTAGAAATAAAAATGAAATAAATTTATAATTAAAGATTATAAATATAGAATGCCCGAAATAATAAATTATTAAACCTAGATTAAAAAGTTATTAATAATAATAATTCCGATTTTAAATAATTAAGTTTCGGACTTTCGAATAATATATAAAAACGATATTACGAATAAAAAGCTTTTATATTTAAAATTTATATTCTATATCTGAAACGAATAAATAATATTTTTTTAACCTTTTATTTAAAAAAAAGAAAGTCGATTAAAATAAAAAAGGATTAAAAGATTAATTTAACAGAAAAAGTAACCGGAGATAATTTTCGTTAATCCTAAAAAAAAGGTAAAAAAGATTTTTAAAGTAATAAAGGTTATAAAAAAAGAAATTACGTAATTATTTTAAATAGAAACGTTAAAAGTTTAATTTAAAGATAAAAAATAAAAAACGTTATTATATTTATTTATTTATTTACTAGCTTTTTAAATACTTTTATATATTTCTTAAAAAAGTTTTTATTAAATAAATGTTTTTTTCTCGATATAAAAGTTAATTAAGTACCGAATAATAAATAATACGGCATTAAAGAACGAAATCTAACGTTTAAAAAAATTAAAATAAAAGCTTAATAATTAACTTTTTAAAGGGGTAATACAATTTTTTAAAAAAAAATTTATATAACGTATATATAAGAAAAGCTTTTAACTTATTTATGTATTTCTTAAAATTTTTTATTATTTTTAACTTAAAAATTACCTTATATATTTTTAATATTACTACGTAATTTCTTAACTTTAAACGAACTTTTTTTTTAAAAATACCGTTTATATAAACGATATGTTAATATCTATTTTAAAATCCGTAAAAATTAATATTAAGGTTAATAAATTAAATAAATTATTATTTATCCAATTATATAACGTAATTTATTCCGAAATTTTATATATAATTTAATATTTTTATATTTATTTAAAAATAAAGGTATTAATAAAATAATATTATTTTTGTTACTTAGCGACCAGCTGAAATTAATTTATAATCGAAAGTATTTTAATAAATATTTTAAAACGTTATTTAGAATCCGCTAGAATAAATTTAATTTTTAAACTGAAAAGGTTTTAATTATTAATTTAGCGAAGTTTTAGCATTTACAGTTAAAATATTCGTGCTTAAAGGTTTTAAATTATTTTATTAATTTTTATTAATTTCGAAAAGATCTTCGAAAAATATAAAAGCTTCATATTATTTATTATTTATTATTCCGGATAGACGTTTAATCTTTATTTTAAAAATCGAAAAACCGAAATTTTTATAAAGGTATTTTAATACTTTTTGGAAGTAATAATTTATTAAAACTAAGTATTATTAAAGATTTTCGAATATAATAACGAAATTATTAAAAGAATTAATGTTTTAAGTTTTTTTCGAAAAAAAATATATACGGTACAAACTTTATACGGTATATATATAATTATAAAACGGTATTACAAAACGTTCGAAAAGTATAATTAAAAAAAAGCTCGAATTAAAAAAAAGCTCGAATTAAAAAAAAGCTCGAATTAAAAAAAAGCTCGAATTAAAAAAAAGTAATATTATTAACTTTTTTATAAGTAAAGATTTATAAAGTAGCAATATATTTATAATGTATCATATAAGCGAGCGAGTAAAATAAACGAGCGAACCACTTTTTTTAAATTGTTAACCTTTTAACTTTATTTATAAACTTTTTAATATTAATCATATAAAACGTTTTATAAAAAAGTTAAAATCAATTTAGTTATTTAAGCTAAAAAACGAGACCCAAAATTTAATTTTAAAAAGTTATATTTTATATATAACGTTTTCGAATTTACTTTAAAAACCCGATATTACGGTTAATACGTCTAAACCGATATTATTCTTAATTCGCAAAATTTAACATCAACCGAAAAGAAATCGATTATTAACCAAATCCTTAATTTAAATACGTAAACGTTTTTTATCCGATTTTAATACGTTAAAGATATAACGAATTTATTATTTACTTAACGCGTTACGATATACGTTAAGGTTAAATAAGTATCGAATTTTGTTAAATGGTAAAAATAACTTACGACGTATTTAAATCGAAAAATTAATTATTAAAAGGTATTATATAAAAATCCGGAAATATTTCGTAAATAATTTAAACTTATTCGAGTTATAATTACGAAATACGGTATCGTAAAAAAATTTTTTTATAACTTCGATAAAACGAGCTTTTTAATAAAGCTTTTTAAAGTATTAGGTATAATTATTATAAATGCTGAAAGATATAAAAGTTTTAAATAAACTTAAAAAATTCGAAAATAAATTATAATTATCTAGGTTGTTAATTTATGAAATTAAGTTTTATTTTTATTAATTTTTATGTTAAAAAGGAATTATTTTAGTTTTTAATATCGAAGATATTAATTATTACCCGATTAAAGGTTCGGCATAAGTTATAATGGTTGAATAACGAACGAATTAATTTAAAATAAATTTAATATTTCGATAAATATATACGGACGCATACGAAAAAATCGATACGCTTTTTTATTTTCGACGGTTATGAAAGTTATTATTCAATAAAATTCGAAAAATATTACGTAAATAACGGTATTATTACGTTTTATATACTTACTTATATTTTTTATCGGCTTTAACCTTTCAACGTATTTTATTTTTCTATATTAAAAGGGTTTTATATGCTTTATATCGAAAATTTAATATAACGTTATTATATTTATATTACGAAAAAAAATTCAGTTTTTACGACGTATTTAAAGCCGTTATAACGTCCGATAATATTAAATTTAGATTTTCAAAAACTTAACTTATTTTATTCGATCTTGATAAAGTTCTTTTCGAATTAAAAATTTCTTTAATTATATTTAGACCGACCGTTTTTTTATTTACTTTCATCGGTTTTATTCGTTTTTATCCGCAAAAACTTTAAAAATATCTATAAAATAACAAAATAAAACCGTTATTAATAAAAATAATTAAAATTTATTAAAATAATTCGCCGATAAATTTTTTTTAAATCGGTTAATTTTTTAACTAAAAGTTATTTAATACTTTAATATAAAGTTACTTTCCTTAAACAAAAGGTCGACTAATTACGCAAAATTAATTACATCATTAATAAACGCCGAAAAATTAAAAATAAACTTTTTTTTTTAAAAAAAAAGAACATTTATTATATAAAAAAAACGAACTTTTTTAACCGAAAAGAAAAAAGGTAGTAAAAAAGTACAGCCGATAGCGGTTAAAGATAATCATCGTAAAAAGATTAAGACGAAAAAAACGGAAATATAACGTTTACAGTAAATTCGGATATAATGCGCGTACTTATAAAGAAATTATAAATACGTTTAACAAAAAAGAATCCGATTAATTTTAATCGATTTAAGGTATTATATTAAATTAATTTAAGTTTGTTATTACAAGATGCTAAAAAACGGCTCGTTCGTTTATCTAACTCGCTCGCTTGTTTAATACGTTATTATCAAATTTTAAAATATATATATTTCTTTTTTTAGCAATTATTGTATTAAAAAAAATTTTCCGTTTAATAATAATTTAATAAATAAGGATTATAAGTTATATTAAATATATTTTAAAGTGTATAATTGTAAACTATACGTTATATCCGTAAATAAAAATTTTAAAAAAACCCCGATTATAAAAATTAAATTCTAAAATATTAATAAAATATTTTTTAAGATATAATTTAATAAATATTTACCGGGTATAGAACTTATTAATTAATAAAGTTTATATTATATAAATTATTACTCTTAACGAAAAAAAAAATTTATAAGAAGTGTCGAAAATTTACGAAATAACCTGATATATATTATCGAGGAAAACTTGATTACTTTATTATAAAGACTTCGGATGTTTATACCTATATAAATTTTTAATTTATCGAACTAAAAAGAAAATAAAAAATTTAACGAATTTTTATAGAAATATTAAAATAGAAACGAAAAAACGTTAAATAGATACGGTCTTTAAACGTAAATGCTTTAAATATAATATATAATAATAAATTTAATTATTTTTATATTATAGTTATTTTCGAATCTTTTTTAACTTTAAATTTTACTTTTTATTTCTAATACTATTAATAACCGTTATTATTAAAAAGTTTATAAAACGTTAAAAAAATATCGATCGTTTAATTAACCGAATAATAATAAATTTAATTATTATCGGTAGCAAAATAAAGTAATAATTTCGGATAAAATATTCTCGTTATTAATTCCGGCCGAAAAAGATTTTCGAGTTATAAAATAACGTCGGATAAATTAAAAAGTAACGTTTAACGTTAATTAAAAGGCTATTTTAATCGATACGTCAAATAATAAATAAATAATTAAGGCAAAATTTACGGAATTTTTTAATAAATCTGTTAAATATTTTGGTAATAAAAAGTTTAACCGAAAAATTAATTTTAATTTAGAAAAACAGGATATACCGGCCAAACTTGCTATTACCGTTAAAAAATACGAAAACTTAAAGTTTTATTTTATAAAAAAAGTTTTTTTAAAGCAAACCGTATTTATTTATAAAATTATTTAAAAATAATTACGTAATTTAAAATTAACAAAAATAAAGTTAAAGGTTATTAATTACTAAATTATATATAAGTATATATATATAAATTTAATAAATATGAATATTTTTAAAAATATAAAGCCCATTTTATAATACGAAATAATTAATAAGTTAAATTCGTACTTAAAAATACGTATATGTTAATTCTGGTAGAAAAGAAATTTAAATTATATATAGCAATAATTATTTATTTCGATTTGAAACTTATTTAATATAACGTAATAAACGTTTTCGTTAATACTAAAATATTATACGATATATTTATAAAAATACCTTTAAAATATAAAAAACGAAAAAAGATTTTATATTTATAAAAAGCTTTATACGAATTTCGAAAGGTATTTTTATGATAACAAAAAAAATTTATTATTATATTTAAATAATTAATATTAACATTTATTCTTTACAAATTATGCTGTTTTATTAAGGATATAAAAAAAATTTCGTTAATAATATCGTTTTAATTTATTATAAGAAAAAATAAATTATTGTAAATATTATTATGGTTACATTATAATTTATTTATTACTTAACACAAATATTTTTTAATAATTTTTAAAAATAAAAGTTATTAAAAATTAGCAAAAAGACTTTTTCTTTGTTATTTTAATCGGATTATATTAATAATAAACCGGATTTATTATATATATAATAGTTATTATACGATCCGATATTATATTTATTGTTTTTAGTTTATCCCGTTTTTATATAAATTTAAATAATAAATATTATATTATCGCCTAATAGTTTATTAAATATTTACTTAAATTAAAAACGTACGTTATATAATTTAAACGTATAAATATTTTCGATATTTAAAGTAATATCTTTTTTATTAATAATAATGTTAATTAAAAAACTTATAAGTATACGTAATAAAGTTATTTAATAAAGTAATTAAATAACAAACAAATAAATATAATATAGTAAATATTTTTACGATAAAAACGAAATTATTATTTTTTATTTAAATTATGAGAAAAATTATATTTATTTTATAATTAATTAAAAAGTGTCGGCAAATGCGTTGCAATTCTTCAGGCTGGGGAGGGAACTTGGTTGCTTGATTTCTGTCCTACAACTGGGGGTGGAGGAGCAGCCACATATAGGCTTCAGCTCCTTTGTCCTTCCAATCCTAGGGCCACATATCAAAGCCCTTTGGTTCCTTTCAACGTCCTTTCAACAAATTACTACAACTGCCGACAAAAAGTTTAAAATATAATTAAATAATCCTAAAATAAACTTTTAATACGATAATTAATAAATTATACGTTTTGTTAATGCTGATATTACTTAATTATAAACAAAACTTAAATACGGTAATATTTAAAATTATTAACTTTAGTAAATAATTATTTAAAACTAAATTAAAATAAATTATAGCTTTATAAACGATATATTAACGGATAAATTTTATTAATAAATATAAAAAAAATTTAAGATTAAAAAGTTGCAGAAATTATAGTAAAAGAATTTTAATAAAATAAAAGATTAATATTATAGAAAAGGACTAACCGGATAAATTTTAATACCTAGAATTTTATAATAAGTTAGCCAGTTTCGAAGGAAGCAGTTTAAGGGGGTATGTTAGATATTAGGGGCTTTAAGCTAGATAGAACGTTACGGAGGTTATCTATGGCGTAGGATGGAGATTATATTAACCATATTTATTAATATAAGCCTGATCGATGCGGTTAAAGAATTCTATAATTAATATAAGAACTAATGCATATAATAAAAGGTTACGCAATGTCTAATAATTAAATACGTAATAATATATAATACTTATATTAAATATTTAAAAATAACTTTAAAGTTTTTTTATAATAATAATTTATTTTGTTAATAAAAAACCGTTCGTTAGCTTTATATTAAGTTTAATATCGTTTAATTGTGCGCTTATTAACGTCGAATATAATAATTAAGTTATTCTTAAAAAAAACTAAATTTTGTTATATAAGTTAATAAGTTATATTTTGTTAAATTATAAAGTGTTTTCATTTTTAACTTTCGAATTAAAGCTAAATAATATTTTAATAATCTCGAAATATTGTATATTATGCGAATTGTTTATTAAAACAGCTTTAATGCGTTATTGTTAGGCTGTTGTCAAAGGTTAATACGCGTTATAAAAGGGCCCATACAAAAAAAGGTGTATGATTTGGAAGTTTGGTGGGGCGGGGACCTTCTGGTTCGAAAAGGCAGTATCTGTGACCCATCTCTTGTTACAGTAGCCTTCGCAACGCGGCGTTATTACCTCGTCTGTACGGGCACTCGATCATTAGTAGTTTAGTGGCGTGTCGCAAGGCTATACGTTATTTGATTGGAATTTTCGATTTGGATGACGGTCCATAAGAAATGAAGCCGTGTGGCGCCGGCGGGAGTAGTGCAAAGCCTACCCATACGACCACAGCTTCATGCAAGCCTCAGTACCATCACCCTCTAATTAGCATGGTAACAAACGGACGCTGACGGGGCAGGCTATCTATTTGAGTCTGACTGTGTATGGTCACTGAATTGCGTCGAGTACACATTCTTGAACCGCTGGAAGAAAGTTATTGCGTGAGAGAGGCAGCTTGACGTTACAACCCGAGCCCCTCAGTCTTTCGGGTGCAAACCACCATTTCTAGAGGTGATGCCAGCTCGCTCCCCGAAACCTGAGCTCCTGAGGGTTTCGCACCCACCAAATGTAATCGGAATAACTGCCTCCTTTTAACAAATTTGCGATATGGACCTGCTTAGGTCCAAAATTAAGGGTTTACGGCGAAAAAATGCCATGGGCCGTCCGTACATACCTAGATTATCACTAGAATCGGCCTTGACGATTGACGCAATCCGAGAAGCTTTGACTAAGTCAAATGTCCCGTCCTACTACCAGGAAGAGACGTTGGAGCGAGTCTCCCGGTACGGAGTAAAGATATTTGCGATTCTACTACTACTGAACTACCAAGACGAGCTCCCCAGGTTCATCGAATCAGACCAACTTTATGACGCCAAACTTCCCTTCAGCGTGGAAATTATGACCCAGGACATCCTCTTATCCGAGGAAATGGCGAAAGATTTCGAAGAGAAGCAGTGGGAGTTCATAGCGCCAACTTTCCGTCGCGGCACGCTTCATCGGCGACTAGGAGACAGCACTATTCTGCCCTTCACACAGAATAAGCGCATTGGAAAAGGTGCATTCGGCACAGTATACGAGGTTGTAATAGACACAGACAATCAAGCCCCAACTGACGGTTTCTCTGAAGTAGTAAGACTCAGTCATATGAACCACCTCTTGTACTTGGTGACTGACAGTTGTGAAGGTAGCTCGGAAGGAGTTCGACATAGAACGGGATCACCAGAAAGAGTTAGAAAACCTCTCCATCCTAAACCACTTGAAGCATCCGAACATAGTGGAGCTCCTCAGTTCGTTTACGCACAGGGGAAAATATAGTCTCCTGTTTCCACTGGCGAAAGAAGGCAATCTCGATGATTTTTTGGCTACAGAACGACACCATACCCAGTTCCAAAGTGATCAGTCCCTGGCGATTGCACTCGCCGCCCTTGCGTCGGCGGTAGAACATGTCCACAACTTCTCTCAGAGCAAGCTGGACCTTAAGCTGATCGGGTGTCATCATGATCTACGACCTCGTAACATTCTCGTCTCGGAAGGCTGTTTCATCCTTGCTGACTTTGGCCTATCCACGCTGAAGCCAGCGTCCCAGGATTCTCAGACCCCTTTCAAACACGGAATAGATGACTACCTTGCACCCGAGTGTGAAGACTGGGATAATGGCTTCCAAGGCGGCAATGTACACCGATCCGCAGATGTTTGGTCTTTCGGTTGTGTGATCGCAGAGGTCGCGACATACATGGCTTTGGGGCCTGAAGGGGTCAAAGAATTCCGAACAGCAAGGGAGTATAAGATACGAGGGTGGACATTACGCCAATTTCACCAAGGGCCAAAGCGGTCAAGTGAGGCTGTCAACCGTTGGTTGTCAGGTTTAGAACGATTGAGGTCGGGGACAGTTACTCTACTGGTCCAAGTCGTCAGGCAGGTGCTCTGTATAGACCAGCTGGAACGTCTGACGGCAATAGAGGTTACCCGGAAGCTTCGACTTATTGCCGTGAACGAAGCCGCGACCACGATCGACATAATGTTTGGTCGGGTCAGGGAGACATATCCCTCCCTTGACATAGCCCTTGAGCATATGAGATTCAATGCCTGGAGACACGCCATGTGCCTCTGCAACCTCGAGCATGAAATGCAATCATCGTCAAGTCATGCGGGTGACGCGATGTCCCAGTATGATAGGATTCTAGAAGGACTTGATCGCCTCCTCGAAGACGTGCGTACCCGGCTTGGACAGAAACCCGAAGCACAATATCTTGATTTCTCCAGCTTGATGAGCCTGAACGACAACCTACAGAGCTTCCTAAACCGCGAACAGATGGAGACATCGCGAGAATACTTTATAATTACCGTTTTGGATGAGTATGGGCAGTCCGCAGATCAGATTGGGAACGAAGCTACATGCGGAACTTTGAGCCATGAGATTCGAATGCGAGCAAATATCAAAACCATCAGCAATCTGCTGGCGGAGAATGCCGTTTCCGCGCCAACCACCCGATTTATTAAGCCGGCCGCCGTTAATCAGTTGGTACCATTTGGTGATCATCATCACGGCCGACTCAGCGAGGGGCAGGCGACACGTCCAGTATGGGTAGAATGGCGCAGATACGGGAAACACGGGGCAAACGAGGAAACAATAAAGAAGCTGTACGAGCGAGCCTCTCAATCGACCGAGCTGCTGGCCCAACCCAAGCCTGCGTCGTTCCGGACGCTCACTTGCAGTGGTTTCTACCACGAACCAGAAAGGGCCGCATTCGGTATCGTCTTCGAGTTTCCTGCCCTGGTCACCGGGCAAAGATCTGTCAAGCCCACTGATCTGCGCCAGCAAATAGCATCGACCGCCGAAAGACGCAACGTGTGTCCGGATCTTGATGACCGGTACAGACTCGCCTGGGCACTGGCGGCATCACTACTAGAGTTCCACGCTGTAGGGTGGATGCACAAAAGCCTCAACAGCTCTAATATTGTCTTCTTTCCAGAAGAAACCGGAGACAATGATGCAGACTCCGCGCGGCACAGAAGCCAGCTCATCCGCGAGCCGTTTCTCGTTGGTTTGAATCATAGCCGGCCAGATGACCCAATGGAGTTTACTTCAGGAGCGGCACAGTCGGACCTGCGGCATTACCAGCACCCCACGTACCTCAAAGAGGGTCGCGGGTACCGGTTAGAGTACGACTACTACAGCTTGGGAATTATCCTGCTGGAGATCGGGTTCTGGATGCCGCTCGCCAAAATTACAGGAGGGTGGGATGGCTCGTACGAGCAGCGACGCCGGCTTCTCGTCGCAAAAAGGGTCCCGCGGTTGAGACAGCACATGGGAAGGGAGTACAGTGAGGCTGTGCGTTGTTGCCTTGAGAGCGATTTTGGTCGAGTCATGGGCGGCTCGAAAGCATATGGTGATGATGGGCGGGAGACGGGGAGCTCGAGGGAGCTCAAGCTTGAGTTTGGACGCCGAGTGGTTGCGCCACTGAGCAAGTATTTTGTTTAATTTGATTTTGGTGTTGGTTATCACGTTCTCGGCATCTTCGTCAACTCTCGGAGACTCGGATATATAGTCCTCCGTTAAACTTGACTTCAAGTATCAGTACTTCACTGTTCTTTTCTAGAGCAGAAGAACATTCCGCGTTCACTGCCATTAATATAATGTGAGCTGGGCACCCAGGAGTCTGTAGGGGATACTGGAGTGCTCCCATTTGTTATCGAACGACAGAGTCAATATTTCTCCATAACCTTCCCTCTAAGACACAATTCCTTGCCTATTAGACGTCATCAACAATGCGATTTGATTTTTTGGGGCTTGCTATATCCATTTAAACCCCTACTTCAATGCCGTTCTTAGCTAAATATTCCTTAATCTCTATTACGGCTTGCACCCAGCTTTTGTAATACCACGCAAGTAATGTCAAAGACAGGTTGAATATCCGTGGCACCACACAGTAAGGCATCTGCCTTAGGGCCTGGGGCTACACAACTATAAATAAACAAAAGGTGTGGGTCGCCTTACCCCTATTCTGACCCCTATCCAATAACTAAGCCTCTGATTCCTTTCCGTAGGATCCATCCTGGGCCGGCTATTCGAGGATGTGATATGTAAAGAGCCTAGCCGCTCTTCATATGCACATGCCATTACACATATATGCAGCGCTCCTTTCCTCAGTCCCTGCGCGTGGAAGCTGCAGTATGAGGCTTCCCCCTCCGCGTCCCATGTATACCTATATGGTCGCTTGAGTGTGGCCCTAATCCGTGAGGCGATCCAGATGCCCTCGTATCGGCAGACCAATGAAGCGGCGTCGTCAATGGGCGATTATCTTGCGGTGTAGGAGCAATTGGGGCGCAAAGGTTCTGTTTGTTGAACGCCCCTTCCCCCTCGGAGCTGCTCTTACTTGACCCAGTCGTTCCCCTCCGGGCTATCGCATGATTGATCTAAGCTTTTCACATAATCTGAGACCCTGCTCATAACCCAGCCGGAGCGTACTGAGCTTGTTCTTTTTGTGGTGCCGCCGTCTTCTCCCTCCGCCGCTCCGGATTGGATGCATTTCCCGGCCGCGTTCGAGTATTCTAGACATTGCGAGTCTGCAGCGTGTCCCAGCCGCAGCTCGTTCGAGGTGGAACACTTTCCTGGTGTGTATGAGAATTGGATGCATAGAGGCCTGCTCTCGCACGCGGCTCGGCACCTGTCAAACGAGAGATGGACCTCCCGCTCCGCTGCAGACAGTTCGCTCCACTCGACATCCGAGTCCGAGAACCTCGCCAGGGCCTCGTCGCTGTACTCGGCCCCGGTAGAAATATTGTCCCAGTCTTCGCGCGCCGGTTGGAGCCGGGGGCGGACAAGGCTCTTGAAGATGTCGCGGAAGCGGAGAGTGGCCACGCCGCGGTTGCGGCGATGCCACTCCTGCTCGAAGCTCCACAGTATGTCGAATTCGACCCTGTTCATGTGGTGAAAGGTTATCGGCGCGTAGCACCAAGGCTCCCGGCCGAGCTTCGACACGTTCCAGTCCATCGTAGTCAGACTGTCCCCCTGGAGGTGGGGGAACACCCAGCGCATGTCGACGCCCACGTCCTTGAGCGCCTTCCCCAGGATCATGTCGCCGGCCCACTCTTTCTCCGTGTATTGGTCGAATTGGTCCCGGTGCTCCCTCCAGTATCCCGTGACCTTCTTCACGGCCGGGTTAGACAGCGCGAACCCAGATCCCCCGTGGGCGAAGAGGACGTCTCCGATGTACATATGCTTGCCGAGGTAGTGGGGCCGGCTCGCATCGAACCTCGATAGGTATTCCAACATGTTGTGCCAAATCATATATGTGTCTGACTCGACAAACACGAACCACTTGGCATTGGGCCTGTGCTGCAGCGCCCGGTCGACCATGGGGAGGAACTTCCACTTGTCGAGTTTCCAGCCAGGGTTCTCCAAGGCGCCGGATGGCCCGCTTCCGAACATGGTCTGGTAGTTGAGTCCCCGCCTGCCGCTGGCGCGGAGGTGGTTGTAGAGCTTAAACTCTGGCACGGTATCTTTGATGGTGTCGTTAACCTGGTCGAGAACGTCGTAGACGTGGTTCCCTTCTATGTCTTCCTCCATGTCCGAGTAGATGACATAGTCCGAGACGCACGTGAGGATGGTCTCGAAATGAACGGGGAGCTTCTCGAGTGCCTCGGTCGCGCCCGTGCGCAGCACCATGAGGACATCGTCCCCTAAAGGCGACTTCTGACATGCATGCGTCGCGGGTTCGCTCCGGGAAGCAGGAATCGCGGGTGAGATGGCAGAATGATGGCGGGAGAAGAGCACAAGTGCAATGAAGACTGATGCCACCAGCGCCAGCCGAAGGTTGCGCGGCTGCGAGCCTTTTCGCAGCAGCATTGTATGAGGCTTGAAGTCTCGCTTCATATGATGATCACGTTTGTAGGCATGGTCGTCGAGCAACAACAGCGACAACAAGACGGGTGATGAAATATGATCGGCTCGACAGGCGAATCCATCCTAGATGAACCGACCCGGACCGTTTTGGCCTCACGAGCCCCACAATCAGGTTGGCGCATAGCCGCCCAGGGCAGTCTGGCTAGCAAGGGACCCTTGCCGCACCCGGGCCCCCGATGGAACTCTACCGACAGGCTTAAGGCCAGCCTATCACCGTCGAGCGCCAAGAACTGTTGGTCGTCGATTTATTTCGCTTCTGGTGTTGACTTACGAAGAGTTTGGGGCCTGCATGTTTTCAGTGCTAAGAATATACACAATCCATAGAAGAGGCAAATCCGTAGATGTCTGAGGCATTCCTAGCGATGCGACGGGTTGTGCAGCCCGCAGGCCACTAGGCCCTTGACACCGTCTTCTTATGAATGCCTGGCATGGATCGCTCCGAGACGGCAGGATGCTGGACCAGCTCTTACATGCTTACCTAGCACGCATCTCGCTTGGGGCCCAACAAGAGTTCTGCTGCGGCGGTTAAAGTGTGGTATATTTGGGGACCCCTTCTTATACGTGGTAGGCGCCGCTTCAACTCTTTTCTTTCCTCTTTCCCTCTCGCGGAGACGGCGGAAAATGCGGGATCCTCTCGACGGCTTCGGCTCCCTCCTTCAGAGAAGGCAAGAAAACTCGGGGATAATCTTTACGGAGCCCCGGGACAGCGCCAACGGGTCATTCATCTTCCCCAGGACGTGGCCCATAAGCTTCCGGGAGACGTCGACCATTAACATCACATGGACCACCAATTACGAGGGCATCAATCTGTACTACTACCAGCGGGGGAAGGTTGCCACCTCGATCCAGATCGCAAGTAAGTTGTCTAGCGTCGCAATCACTCGACCGTGAGGGATTGGTAACTAAGATGCGTTAAAAAGCCAACTTAGCGACTGAATGGTACTTTTGGGAAGTGAGAACGGAAGAGGCGAACGTCACCGAACCCTTCGTGTTCCGCATCGTCAATGCGCACGGTACCAATGACGAACAGTTAAACGGTGGTTTCTGGAGCACGAGCTTCTTCATCCGTCGAGATACACCGGCCGACACCGTCACGTCCGCTTCTACTTCCATCTCAAGTACTTCCAACTCCGCCACACCCACACACACCGCCTCTTCTGTCGACTTCTCATCATCACTTACGGCCTCGAGCCCCACCTCGACCACGTCCTCGACCTCGTCATCCCTTCCGCCAGGGGCAGAGGAATTCGTCCAGGGGGCCGATAGCAGTCTGAGCCCGGGGGCTATCGCGGCCGTGGTCGTCGGTGCTGTCCTTGGGGCGGCCATCGTCGCGGCGGTGGGCTTCTGGTACGGGAGGCGAAAGATCCGCAATGTCCGCCCGCCGGCCGGACCGGCGGAGCTCACTGCTCCTCCTTCGCTCCCTCCCCAGTGGAAGTCGCCGGAACCACCGGCGCCACCCGTGGAGCTCTACACAAGACCGCCGGAATTACACGGAGATCGAGTTTACTACGAGATGCCCAGTAATCATAACTAATAATTACTTATTTACGCGAACACCAAGGCGACGATGGTGCTGAGAATAATGTCATTAATCAGCATGACGAGCGCACCCACACATGTATGTGTATGTGTGTGTGTACAAACTAGTGCGTAAGGAGAGGGGCACGAGTCTTTCGTCGCTGGTCTCATCTCGAAGCCCTTTATACGAAATGCCATGAGGTGCTAGAAGCACGATTTTACTAGCTGGCGACGGAACGGGGGGACTGGCACATTCTAAACTAATTGCACATATCGTAGCGGTCTGATTCCCCTTTTGCTGTATGCTTATGTAAAATCAATCAATTGGCTAGATTCTAAGCAAGGCTAGACAGACGTGCAGAAACACTATAAGTCCACGTCCTCTAATTAGTTAGTGGTCAGGACATCGGATTTCCTAACGCATAAAAGTGCCCACGAGCTTTCCTAGTTCGTAGTCTTTAGTTGAAATAACCAATTATAAATATATGATTCCCTCGATTTTATACGAGAAGCGGCGGCGCGATAGGGGCATGGGGCTTCACTGGGATTAGCCATAATAATCCAGAACTCATTACTCGACTTAAATCTGGGATGAGTAGCAGCGAACAAATATGAACTGGAAACCATGGAAGAAGCAATCCCCTTTTAAGCTCTAATTATACAGGCTCTCGAATAGGAAAGTATATGAAGCTACTCCCCGCCAGGCAATTTGACATAAAGCCTATGCACGAGAGATATATGATAGTAAAATACCTTGCTTAGACAGGTATTCCAGGGATACAGCTGGTCCTGGGCTCGTTTACAGCCAAGATGGTTGAGCGCCCATGACAGGCTAGCCAAGGCAGAGGCTTTAGTAGTAATTAAAATTTTAAACGAAGATAATATCGACAATCTGAAAGGTTGAATTGGTCGTATAATTAGCTAGGTATTCGAGTGTAGTAAATGTCAGGTGCATTGGTTACATAGTGAAGTCCGAAAGGTCTACGGACGAAGACTTCAACCCGCTTCTTGGGTATATGGAAAGTCAGGAACCGATATTTATCAGGGACATTATCCTCGACATCTTCTCGTCGGGCTCCCGTCCACGCAGTGGCTGGCCTGTCACTCCTTGCGTGGGTTTCTATGGCAGTGAATTATCAAGAGGCAGGAGCAGGTGGTGCGCATGGCACCATTTGTCTCCCATACTCTGTGGACATTCCTGTTAAATAACCACACTGACTTGTTAGCTTCAAGTGAGCCACGATGCCCTTCGCGGGTGGTATCAGCAACTGTTGCTGGATTACTCTGACAAGGATTTATATAGGGTCTCCATCCTAGCCCTGACTGGCTATAGGGGGCTTGTTGAGCATCAAGGTGTGAGACTCCCGAAATAATGATGAGGCTACCCGGGACATTCTAGTATTGGGAACTTTGCAGGGTAGACTCAAGGCTTCTGTAAGGTAGACTCTTGTTGTAATGCAACAGGAATATAGGTGTATAGTAGAATAGGGGTTATCAGGCTTGATGATCTAAAATCTGTAGGCTAAGTAGCAGGTTGCTAAGCCCCTGTATATACCTATATGCCTTCCTAATGCGTATAGTTCGAGGAATTAAGAAATAAAGTTACAAAGGTCTTAAGTGTTGCTTGTGTCCCTGACGGATCCGTAGCCCCTACATAGCCATATGCAGCTATATAGCCGAATTCAGCTATATCTTTTAATTTCTCATAGGACTTCTATAACAACTGGGCTAGTTAATCAGCTACTAAACCTGATTATAAGATTTATATTAATAAAGATGTCGTAAGTTTTAAAATAGCAAATAAACTAACAGTAATTTCCGCGTTTATGTTATAATATAAGATGATAAATTATTAATTTATATATAAATAATAAACATAATCCTATCTAAGTGCTACCTTTTTTAGTAGCGCTTTAGTTTTTATTAAATTTTAAAAGAATTCAAATTTAAAACCTAATTATAGGTTTAATATAACGGCTCAGCTAATTACTTAACTATTAAACTTAAACGTACTGGTTATATTAGTGATCGTTGGAAAATAATCCAGATTTCATCTACGATCACGAGGACCACGCGCCTGGATTTTTTTAGGAGTACGGGATTTTCTACTATGCGGACCCGGAGATTGGTAAAGGAGCGGCGGAATTGGGCGAACCAACCCCGGAGTTTCTCAGAATGTTCACAATAAGCGATCACTAAAGCACGTTATATTCAGGCGTTCCATAACGTAAAGAACAGTCAAAGCCCGAATAGCATACGTTGGCCTAACGCAACAGTGCTTCCGATACAATGTTGACATGGAAGCCTTCCACAACATTCACACCCTCACGCGTAAGACCCTCAGTTCGCGCGCCATAACACCATTCAACATCTTCCTGAGCACACGTCTACCTCTGACGGAGATATGGAACTTTGTAATCCCTGCCTCCACCCAGTCGCCTTCATTAGACGACACGAGGGTACCTAACTCAAGGAGACCTTAACTGTTGACTAGATAAATGGTGCCGCAGTTGTCAAGCAGTATGCTCTGGGAGAGCGGATAAGGGCCGGAACCGAGCGTGGTATGGATCCCGTGCGTATATTTCTCTGCGCTGAATCGGGGTGGATCGATCAGAGCAGCATTAATGCCTCCTGGGAAGTCTCTCAAGACTTGTTGCCTTCGCAGCTCAGGTTCCACCCCTTAGATTCAATAGTAGTGCGGGGCTTGGTCCATTTGTCTGCACTGACGGGATTCCCGATCCCTTTGCAATGCTCCTTTGATGGCTGGTGTTGGAGCGTACGATAGCTAGTGCCAGTGATACCATATTCCAAGAACGCGCATGTCTCGGAAGTCCAGCCGTACTTGCCTGTCCCCAGCTTTGCAGGGGCACTGGCACTTCTTCCCAGCAGCATTAGATCTGTTACCTGCTTGGCTCTGCTGATCCAAGCGTGGCATATACGCCTGTGCTCTTGGAATTGCCCTGGCGTTGGATAATAGCCTGGAGCTTGGTATCCGAACGCCACAATTCCTGAAGCAATGCTCGATAGCTTTTCCAGGCTTCCTGTTGTACTCGGTGCACTAAGAGCCAGGTGTTCCTTGAGGCCCTTAAGCAATTGGTATGTTCTGTATTTGCCTTGCTTGTTCGCAATCAGGTCTGTGAGAACCGCCTCGTAACACCCAACATTAACCGTGGCCACCATCCATGTTCTTATAGCCTGTTCGCGTTATCCAAGGGGCTTGTACTTAGGTCGCCTGCTCGAATTGTGCCTCTCGCATCATAGGGTCTTGGGCCTTGATCTGTGGATCGAGGGAAGGTCGATCCTCGCCATATCTCTCCTTAATGTAGTCGCGCACTTAATCAGCTGTGGGAGGCTTAGGAGCAGACAATGTGTCGGTGTCTTGCTCCTTCGAGTCAGGGTCGATTATATCCCATATATCTCGGTTAAGTGCGCGATTTCGCAGAACAAATCCAGTCGATCCATTGAGCGGATGTTTCCGGCTCGACTGAGGGCGTAAGGCTCTCAGAGGAACCGTTGAAGTTTGTCATTATGTGCTCAGAGCGCGCGCGAGTTGTATGACGCGTGATCCGTTGGGTAAACAAGGGGACAGGTGGTATAGGACGAATATCTCGTTATTATGTGGGAGCGCAGCGGAAGTTACTGGAGCTTGATGCCCACCCGGGCTCATAACTGTCACGCAGTGCGCTATCCACAACAATAGAGCATACGAACATATAAGTCATATAACCTTGATTTCTCCAAAGGAAATGTGTGCTCAATAAGGAATTTGCATACGAAGGAGAATTACCCTGTTGTCGATCCGATTGACTAAACATTCCTCTAATCTGATGACTGCAATAAGGGTCCACAAGGCCTGTATTGCGACAGCAGTTTATCCAGCAGGTCAATCCATGGTGCCGTCAGGCTTGTCCCATGCGACTCCACCTGACATTCGCTAACCGTTATCATGTATGGAGAAGCGGTTCAACCGGGCAGGCCACTAGCACATGGCAATATATATCGAATCATCCTCTCTACCCGCCATCATCCTTGTCTATGAGCTGGAAATTGCTACCTCCGTCCAAGCGTCTACAGAGAAGGAGATTACCTTTACGAGTCCTGCAGTTATGGGAATAATCTCCGTAGGCAAACACCTCTAGCGAAGCCAGTCTCTTCGGCCCAAACGCCCACTCGGCGGATTAGCGGAACGGCTCCTGCAACCCATGAGTTTCGTGTACCCCGTGGCGGCATCACTGCCAGTGTCGGAGGCGTCCGAGAACTGGACGGTATGACACGCGGTGTAAGAAGCATAACGCGCGAGGTCCAAGCTTGATTGGAGAATATGGAGGAGCTTCAGCGAAGTCTGGGTCATCAAGGGCAAAAGCACAGGTTTATAACGGGAAATATCATTACAATTAGTCTCTGGTAGCAGCTGAACATCACCTTCTCACGAGACGCGCCTGGTCACAAGCCAGACCGACGCATTCAGGTTTGAGCCTAGTAAGGGGATTCCGTGGAACATCCGCCTCTATGTCGTAAAGCTCACGATAAACTATACCCAGGTCTGCTAGGTCGAACTCCTCTTCCAGGAACTGTAAGGATTCGTCAATGTCAAGTGTCCTCTGATGCTGTACAAGGCTTCTCAGAACCGCCTTATGGCGGGAGATATGACTCCATAACTCCAAGGTTGGGACAGGACCTAGGAAACTTATAAGCAACTCTACGAGACCCTCAATGGGTCATGGATATCTGCCTAAATATACTCTGCCATTCTGCCAGAGGTACTGACGGAATCCTGGACTTCCAGCGTCTTCAGTCTCACAGGAAGTTTCAGGCGCACAACTCGCCCGACCAACTTTTACCCGAGTTCTTGAGGGACAGGGAAAAGGGGACGGGGTGCGTGACTCAATCGCAGGACGCTACCCGCGAAATAATATCCCTCTTTGCCCTTATTATCGCTCTCGAAGTCCAGGAGATCTTAATGTCTGCCAATTCAGGAATCTAATTCGAGAATCTGTAAGTGCTTCGCGATGCTTTGAATGGCGAGAGATACGCTATCGATGGTTTTCAGCGCTGGGAGCCCTTCAGCGAAGTCCCGTGAGTTGGCGGAATGGCGATAGGTCCATCTCGCAGTCATTATCGTAATATTAATGACAGGTGCGGTCGGTCGTCAAGCTTGGGGAGGGGATGAATAGCTGTTTCGGCGGGGGGATTCCGGGGATCCCGTCGGTACAGTATGCAAGCCCTAGATCCCGGCTACTGTATCCTAGGCGTCAGCGGGGGTCGTTTGCTGATGGGGCAATGTGAATAATTACCTGAAAATACGCCAGTGATCCTCTTCAAGCAAGGTAAGCAACGTTCTCGCTTGCTCTAAGAGGCGCTCAAAACCTGATTATCCTTCGTGTTTTTCAGGTCCGGATTGGCTGTCATCTTCGCTAGGCCATGACAGGTATGCGACAGCTGTAGGGTATTCATGCAAAGTATTGTAGGTGTTGGTTAACCACGCAGCAAATAGGGCCACGGGCCAGTGACAACACCTCCACTGATCGAAGTCTTGCTTGCAGCTAGACATCGTACTCACGATCAGGTGGGACTCATGGTCATGACTATAGCCGAAGTTTATAAAGGCGAGCTCGGCCAGAGGCACCCTATTGACTATGTAATCATACTAACATGACTGCTATGCTCCCCGGAAGAGAAATCCCACGCGTATATAAAGGTTCGGATGCATCAGATCATGAAACAGTAGGGCCCGTTCCACCTACGTCCTAATTGCTTTCGGCGTTTTCATCCACCGAGTTCGCTTCGAACAGTTGGTGCATTTGTCGGAAGCTCATTGAGGTGATAGTATGGTCCAGGTATTTCACCCGGTGGTGTCGGCGCCCTCGTCGCAACAGGCGCAGGCGTCTTTCTCCTCCTCCAGAAAAACAATGCCGCTCCGATGATCGCGAGTCCAGCAATGCTAACTCCTACACCTATTCCCACCCGGGCGCCAGTTGGCGGGCCCCCATTAGGGCTGCCAGATGACGCCGACGGCCCATCATATAGCCCCGATGAAGCCGTCCTGGCACCTGCGTCGCTCGTTGTCCCAGCTGGGGTGGAGGGAAGATCTGATGGGCGGTGGACAAGTTGGAACAACGGCGCGTAAATCGATACGCTTGTGAGCTCACTGACACCCGTTCTAAACTCGTCGCTCGAGGTTTCGATGTATGTTACCGGGATTTCCAGGTGCCCGTAGTTATTACTAGTTCCGTCGGAGCATTGAACCGTCGGGAATGACCCTGCTGTCGCCAAACTGAGGCATGTTTGTGCTGGAAATTGTGGGTCTCCGGTAGTGCAGTCAAAACTCCTGTGCTCGTTAGCACGGTCGTCGATGCTCATGGACTGAGGATCTGGAACCTACGTCGGACAACATCCCACGCCTGTCTCACCATCGAGGAGTGAAAATTGGAACTCCCACCCATTTGTCCCCGTTGCAGAGCACGCCGTCACATAACCATCCGGGCATTCCAGCCCCGGCGAATAGAAACCCCAGCCACCGAAGGCGATTCCGCCATCCAGGTTACCGTGCGAGCGCTGCGGCCAACAGTCGGGATTATCTTGCTCGCCCCCCGGATTGTTTGGATTATCACTACAGGTCTGCGCTTGGTACGCGATAGTGGCCCCCGAGGATGCGTGGACGGCTACGTCGCAACCTGCGGGGTACGTGAAAGCCGTCGTAAGAGGCCCCAGATTGGATCGGCTGGAGTCGGTGGAAGCCATGGCGGCGAATTGCTACGTCGCGCTCGGCGCGCAGCAGTCAGTACACGAGCGAAAAGGACGCGGCAAGGGCACGAAGGCGTCACGATGGTATTTTTCACACGAGGCGTTTCTTCAAAGTAGTATCGCAAGCCGCTGAGATGGAGTTAGCACCCTCGTCGCCAAACCTCATCTTCCGAAGGAATCAAGCATACGTGTTGGTTGCCCAGTTCGGAGCGATATGGCGCCGGTTGTGGTTGCACGACATACCACGAGAGATGACGGGTGCATTTGTGTTAACGTACTGAGGAACAAGGGGTATTATGTAGCTTATCCGTTTCCCTATTAAACCGATTTCCGCATTCGGAATTTTAAGCTTATAAAATAGTAATGTTAAACTATATAAATAATGAGGTAAATGTCAGCAGAAGTGTTGCATTATTCAGCCTAGGTTGCTGTTCTAGGTTGCAGCACTCATTTGCAACTGGGGTTGGGTGCAGCCAGATATTACTTATTAAATTTCTCTCTTGTTTAGGAAGACCGGTTTTAGGGGGGAAAACGCGACAAGATAGCCTCGTACACTTCCTTGCGCAAGCTCAGTAAGTTAAAACGAGGGCGTTAGGGAGCGCGGCAGCTGAGAATACCAGCACGCTACCGGTCTCCTATCGGTTCGGTTAGGTACTGTCAGACCCTACTGAGGTCTAGGTCTGTTAGCTGCATCGTGGCTTAGCCAGCGTTGCTACTATTGGGATGCGTTGTTCGATTGTCTGGCATTGCTTTCTCTTAGATATAGCTGTTTTTTGTGTATATAGGGAGGCTTTATAATCTCTCTTTCTAGACGGGACCTTTTAGAAGGTTAGCTAGATAATACATTCTTCATTCAGCCATATATGCTTCAGTGTGTGATGTCAGGGTCTCATAGGACTATCTCGGGGCGGGGTTTTGCTCTCAAAGCTAAGGAGCCCCCTTAAGCTCCGCAGCTGTATTACTCCGGCTTAAAGATATATGGTATTTTACTTGATTGTGCAAATTTGGCCTGCCACATAAGATCCCAGCGTGACGCGTTATCAATGTCTCGAACCCAACTTCTCCGGTACATTTAAATAAAAAAGGGGGGTGTGGGGTTAATATCAGTTGCTTTCCAGCAGAGGAAGGGCACCCTCGATTCACAGCCCACCACTCCGCCACAGGGTCCTCAATCCCGTTGTGCAATGGTGCTGCTTCATGCAATCGACGATCATTGCGCAATGTTTTGCTAACGGAGATTTTGCGTCTCCTTCTGAGATCTCTTCGGACTGTTGATGGGCGTAGATGGTCTAACTGCCATGTCTCGGACTGACCAGGAATATCACTCTCGGCTGTAGCAACAGTACTTATGAGCCGAGAAGAGTCGGATTTAGGGGCTGAACAAAGTGTGAGCTATTGATCCCTTGCCATTTCTGCTCCAAGGCATTGTCCTCTCGTATAGACAACTCGTTCGCCAACTTGAACGCCTTGCTATACAGATATACAGGCTCGTCCGATCCCTAATAGAAGTCCAAATCCCCTAAGGCCTCACTGGGTATCATCCGGCGGCATTTCCCAATCCCTCACAGTTCTGCTTCTCAGCTTCCGCTTCCCGAGGCTCGTTCCTCCCCCGCCCACGAAGTTCATCGCCCATTCCCAGACGCGCTTCGTCTTCTTGAGTTGGGGATGGCCCGGCCTTTTCGACGAGAGCTGTTTCGTGCTATAAAGCCCACTGACGTCATCCCTATCCAGCCTTCTGCGGTGGAGGAGATCAACTTTGGTTAATCCCTTCCTCAGGCTATGGCCATGCACTTTATTCATGAATGCTCCGAGGGCCACGTTCCGCAGTAATACGATGTCTTGTCTTCGAAGACATCTCAGCGTGGTTTCTGCAGGTCCGCTGCCGTGCGCATTTGATTCCGAATTTGATGTGAGCCAGAACGTGATGGTAAACCCTGACTTGGTCTCGTCCCCAACCAAGAGCTCAACTAGCGATTTTGTAGAGCCCCACCTTGTCTTCACGGTCCGGGGTTCTGCGATAGAAATAATCCCTACAATCAGATTTACCGTCATTGTTTGCGGCGATATGGACTGGAGGTAGGCGGCACTAGGTATATCATCTAAGTCGCTTAGATGGGCAGTGTCAGGCGTATGTAGGTGATGACCCGGGGCGAACGACGACGCTTCAACAGAGTCGTCGCGGCTGATATCGCCCGTGGTGTTGAACGACGAAACGACTGTACTAAAGCTGCCAGATGGCAGCTGAGATGATGGTATGTCATCATGAATGGCCAAGGAGTGATCATAGAATTGGTTCAATATGCTTTGGCTTGCCGGATCTGTAGCCGGCATCTCAGTACTAGCCGTTGTCGAGAATGACGCTGTCTCGAAGAACTCCGGGTCGCCATAACGTGCATATTCCAATTCATGGACTTGTGACAGTCCAGTTTCCAGTCGGGCCTTGTGGAGAGGGATTGATCTCCAGACGGCATTATCAGAACTAGATCCAGGATCTGTCCCGATGGGTGCTGTTGACGCTGACTCCGGCTGGGTTGCAAAAGTAGCAAACGCACTTAGGAAGGTGTCCAATAGACGCCCGTCCTCCCAGTCAAGGGTACGATGCTCGGGCGCGCCGGCCAAGATCATGATCTTCTTCGCCATGGTGACCAGTCCAGCAGATGCAACATCCCCATTGTGGGTCGCGGAAGAATGTGAGAAGGGCAAAATGCCGTCAATGTCGGAAAGTGCAGGAACTAATTACATATAAAACAGCAGAAGTAGCTTTTACCAAAGTGGTGAGGTTGTAGTCGTTCCAGGAATTACGGACGCAAGTTGAAGGGAGCACTTGATGTGGATCGTAGTTATGAATTGCTGGCCTTTACATAGTAGTACAGTTGTTGAAAGGGGTCCACGGTGGAGTGGATTGCTTTACAAGCGCCCCACTGTGTACCACATTGTTTACTCAGCCACAAAAGCCAATCGCAAGCCACTCGGGTTTGTTTACTTCTGAAATCGACGATGTTGCGACCGACATCCACTTGATTGATTATTGAATGCACCTCACATCCCCCCCCCTCTTGCAACGAAAACCATTTACTAAGACGAATTCTGTTCATATAACACACAGCTGTTGTACGAAAATCCTGAAGACAAGACACTTGTATAAACTCTCTAGGCGACTATGTCCCAGGAAACGGGACTCTGGAGTGTCCGCAGGCCTCGAGAGGTATGAGAAGAAATGCGCCAGCGCCAATGCCCGAACGTCGCGACAGAAGAATGACCTCGCTGACCCGTCTACCCTGCTCTACAGACACTTGGAGGTATTAGCCTCAACTCTGCGATACCGCAGCCCGGCTCTACCATGAAGAGATCCCACTCGACCAGCGGTAACAGCGGCTCCGCATTCCCCAGCAGCCATGTGCGATCCGTGTCGGGATCTAGGCAATCCCTGGCGCTCGGTCGCCCGAGCCAGCCCATGTTCTCGCGGTCCTCCTCGGGCGGTAACCTCGCAGAACTCGGTGCGTCCTCGGTGAAGCGGTCCTCTTTCCAAAACCCGCCTTCAACGCTGAAGGGCTATGCGTCCGGCGGCATGCAGTCGCGGAACTCTGAGACAGATCGTAGGAGCAGTGTCTACCGCACGGCCAGGCCGTCGACGGCAGGGCCTATGAGCCACCAGAGCTTCTTCCAGCAGGCGCCGCAAGCAGCAGGTGTACCGCGAGACCCCCGGCCGCTGAAGGATCGATCATGGCAAGCCCGCATCGGTCAGGAGTTACTGGATTACCTGGCACAGAACAATTTCGAGATGGAGATGAAGCATAACCTATCGCCGAATATCATTAAATCACCAACGCAGAAGGATTTCAACTATATGTTCCAATGGCTTTATCACCGAATCGATCCGAGCTACCGCTTCCTAAAGAACATCGACCAAGAAGTGCCTCCAATTTTAAAACAGCTACGGTACCCTTACGAGAAGAGCATTACAAAATCTCAAATTTCGGCTGTGGGTGGTCAGAACTGGAGCACCTTCTTGGGACTGTTGCACTGGATGATGCAACTGGCGCAGATGCTCGAAGGCTATGCCTGCCACCGCTACGACGATGCTTGCATGGATGCTGGGATCGATGTCAGCGCGGATCATATCATCTTCGACTTCCTGAGCGCAGCATACCGTGACTGGTTGAACATGGACGCCGACGCTAATGACGAAGACGCCGAGAAGGTTGTTGCGCCGCACATACAGAGTATGGCAGAGGCTTTTGAGCGAAACAACTCAAAATACTTGTCAGAGCTTCAGATGTTAGAGGCGGAAAACGCTCGACTACAGAAGGAAATCGAGGAACTCGAAGAGTCGACACCAGATCCCCGCATCCTGGACAACCACTTCAAAATCATGGAAGAGGATAAGGTCAAGTTCGAGGAGTACAACGCGCTCGCCATGCAGAGGTCCGAGAAGTACGAGAACCGCATTCAAGTGCTACAAGAAGAACTGGATAAGCTGCAGGAGGAGCTTAGGGAGGCAGATGACGAGCGACGAGGGCTGCAGAAGCAAGTCGACGACCAGGGAATTAGCATGCAGGATATCGACCGCATGACCTCGGAGCGCGAAAGACTGCAAAAAGGGATCGAAGGTGCCACCCAACGTCTCGAGGAGGGCAAGAGACGAGTCGCAGAAAGGGAGCTGGATGCAAGCCGCAGGCTTGACGAGCTCGAAAGGCTAGTTGACAAATACAACACGCTGGCCTACCAGATCGGCCTGATCCCATCCTCAGCAGTCAACGCAAAGGGTGTGGAGTACGAACTGACCGTCACCGTCAACGAGTCGAACTTCACAGGCTCCATCATGAAAGGGTCGTACTCGAACGTAACGGAGAGCGAACGCTTGCTGGCGGATCCAGTGACGGGCTATCAGCCGGCGCATGTGCTCAATCTGGATCTACGAGGGAAGATTAAGAACAACTTCGTTGCACTCCGGAAGGAGATATCCGAGCGACGGACAGAAGCGATAGAGGCCATGATGAAGGATCATGACCTACTTGACGGCATTAAGGAAGCCATCGAGGACAAGAGGAACGAGGTCGAGGCCCTCGAGCACAGGGTCAGGGCGGCGGAGGAGGAGTACGAGAAGACTAAGGAGGTGGGTACACATCGTGTCGTAACCGGGTGAAGTCTTGCAGCACAATGTTAATGACTACTAGGTCACTACTACACAAAAGTTGGCTTCCGACGCCCAGATCGAGAAGATGGAGAAGGAGCTGGCCAAGATGCGAGCCCAGCTCACAGAATCCGTACAGCTTATGGAGCAGAGAGAAATGAACACCAACATCGAGTGAGTCTATTATCGCCTCTCTCCATCCGCGCAACACACCCGCTAATGACGACCCAGATATGAACAACTAACTCTGCGGGCCAATGCTCTGCGAGAGGAGCTGCACACCGAGATCGAGAAGATGCTTAACGACACCATCAAGTTCAAGGTGCACATCCAGAAGAACCTTGAGGACTACGAGGGCTTCGTGGCGGACGAGCTCGAGAAGGAGCTCGGCAGCGACGAGATGAGGGACGATACCCGGGGTTTCGAAATGTGAATGATACTACGAAAAAAGTTTCGGGTTCTCATGAAGTGGGCGTGTGTGACGCGGAGTTCAGGCGGGACGACTGGAAATTATGATATTGATGACGAGCGGGACTATAGGTTGGGACGGAGAACTTTCTGCGGGATACCTGGCTGCTTTTCTCGGCTTTGTTTACGAGGATGGATGATGACCCTGTTGTATGTGGACACCTCTGTTTGGTACTATAATGTCATATGTGCATTCTTCCCCCTTACAACTCACCCATTTTCGCGATAGGAACTTGAGCCTCAAGCTGGTTCGGACCCCAGAAAGCATGTGATTGCGGCCTCCACAGCGGATGCGCACTGGAATGGAGGGGCAGAAGCACCAGGGTAGCTCGGCTCGCAATCGTAACCCCACCAAGCCCTGGAACCTCCGTGGAGCAACATCCTTAAATAAGCTACGAAGTATTCCGTTCGATCACGTCTGGGCTCGCAAGATTCCTAGCATAACACATAACCCCCAAACCCCAGCTGCATTCACGCGCCCTCTGCACACCAAACTGCTACCCAAGATGCAGAACCCCGCCTCGACATCAGCCTCGAGCCTAACGGCAGCAACCGCGACAACGTCAGTATCACCCCCGAGCTTCCCACCGCCCTCCTCCTCCTCGACAACCCCTAACCCAAACACCGCCGCCGCGGGGACAACGACGACGACGACGACGATGGCGGCGCCGCCCTTCGAGTTCCCGCGCGAATACCACTTCCCGCCCTTCTTCACGCGGCAGCCGAACGCGAACACGCGGCACAGCCAGCTGGAGAAGTGGTCCGCGCTGGTCCTGTCGTACGCGCGGCACCACCGCCTATACCGGATATCCCTACCGTCGCCGTCGTCCGCGGTTTCGGCGGGCCCCTCTGCCTCCTCCTCGTCG
Organism: Monosporascus sp. CRB-9-2; assembly: GCA_004155915.1. Taxonomy (NCBI): domain Eukaryota; kingdom Fungi; phylum Ascomycota; class Sordariomycetes; order Xylariales; genus Monosporascus; species Monosporascus sp. CRB-9-2. The sequence continues at coordinate 143,009 of QJOA01000104.1, forward strand.
TCGACGGCGGATACGGAGGAGCTGTTCCACAACCGGCGGCTGGGGCGGCGGCTGGGCGCGGCCGACGCGCGCGAGGTGCTCGAGCACATGCGGCGCGACGGCCGCGCCGAGCCGGTGGCGCACGGGCAC